>JAFISB010000188.1:0-65523 GCA_022560015.1 Diplodia mutila
TGGGGGTGGGGGGGGGGCGGCGGGGGGGGCAGGGGGGGGGGGGGGGGGGGGGGGGGCCGGGGGGGGGGGGGGGGGGGGGGGGGGGGGGGGGGGGGCGGGGGGGGGGGGGGGGGCGCCGCCGGGGGGGGGGGGGGGCGGCGGGGGCGGGGGGGGGGGGGGGGGGGGGGGGGGGGGGGGGGGGGGGGGGGGGAAGAGAAGGGAAGGGAAAAGGCTGATTGATGCAGTATCGCCAACTCGCGACGCGACGCCATGAACCTCCCGGACCTGGTGTGGCTGCCCGGCGGCGAGGAGGGCCATCGGACGCAGATCACGCAGTGGGACAATCTGGCGACCAACGAGAGGACGCACGCGCGGAGGTTGATGGAGCCATACGACTTTCTGCAGAAGGAGAGATCCTACTTGGAGCGGGCTTACACGGGAGGGTTCCGATTGGTTTATCCGGGGAGCTCGAGGTTGAACGGAGCTTGAGGGAGGGGGGAGATGTCTGATTGGCCGGAGGAGCTGGCGTGGTCGCTTTCTCATTAGTCTTGGACTGCCCGCACTGGTGACACACTCTTTTGATGTAATCTCTCATATAGCATTAGATCTCCTAGTATAGCACTATACACACGGATCCCCTACCCCAGATCAATCAGCACATTCAAGTGGAACGCAAGAAAGCAAGACGCAATTGATGCAAAGTGACTTCCGAAACCTGTACGGATCACGCCACAAGCCCGCCGCAAGAGCGTCACTTTCCTCTGCATTCCCATCACACAGCTCGCCGCTCCTCGCCGCCTCTCTGGCACAGCGCCCAAGGAACAGGAATGTATCAAAGTTCCCGACATCCGCACTCTGTCGTTTCCGCAGCGCCCATCGGAGCAGCCGCGCCATGTCGGCGACGTAGGCAGCTCGACCCGCCTCCTCATCCGCAACAGCGCCTGTTCCCTCTGGATCATAGAAGAACTCGGCGCTGAGCATGGCGCGGGTATCAAGGAACGCGTCGAGATTGGCGGACACGGCGTGGGCGGCGCAGGCATCCAGGTGGGTTTGGAGGCGGGGGTGTTCGTAAACGTGGGCATTGGTGACTAGGGCTGCTTCGACCCATTCGCCGAGGTTTGCGGTCAAGGCGTCACGGGTAGCGGCGATGGTAGTGCTGTTGGGTTGGGAAGCGCGGCGCTGCCGGGTAGATGGGTGAAGGTCCTGGGCGTTGGGGGATAGCGGTCTCTTCCGGCATGATGAGCCTCCGCCATCCTCTTTGCCAAGTTGCGAATTTTGCTCAACGTCCGTCTCCGAAATGACCGATTTCTCGGTATCACAGGGAACATACACGGATCTGGTAGCAGGAGGACTAAGAAGCGAGGTAAGGGGTTTGCAGCCGCCAGGCGGAGGCGTTGGGCCAAGATAAGGCGGAGGCGCGCATGCAGGAGTGTCATCAGGTGCCGTATCATGTTCGATGCCGAAGAGGCTCCAGTCCATCTCAGCAGTCCGGTTGTCGAGCACATCTTCGAGGGCAAAGGGACTTGCAGGAGGCGGAGCAATGCAGTTGCGGTCGCATACCAGTTTCAAGCCTTGGCGGGCGTAGTCGCTGGGCTTGATGTAGACGGAGAAGGAGCGGGCTTGTGAAAGGGAGCGCAGTCCACGAAGGAGGTCCGAGGTGGTACGAGAGGCAGGAGCAATCTTCTTGGCGGTGGACTTGGGCATGAGGACGTGGCCAGGATCGGCGAGGGCGAAGTTGGCACGAATCACGCGGCCGGAGTCAAACAGGCGAGCATCTCCAACAGCCGAAAACATGGCGGGAGTGTGGATCTGCGATATCTCCAGTTCGCTGAAAGACAGGGCACACGAGGAGTGGGGCGGGATGACGAGAGCCAACTCGCGCCGCCGCTCCCGACCGGCCGTCTTGACCGTGACTGCCAGAATGAGCCATGTCCAGATCCTCTCCTGCTCGTCCGTGGTCACCTTCAAGGTGAATCCAGCGTCCCGCTTGTGGCATGGCGTCAGCGAACCGAGGGTGCAGCTGTGGCCATCGGCACCGGACCATTCGGCGAGGACGGTTTCGTTCACGTCAGGCCGGCTCGAGGCGTACATGGCGGACTAAAGGCGCGGGTCAGCAGAGATGACAAAAGCGAGGGAGGTAAAACGAATCCCTGCGCGTAATTTCGCGCAGCAACCCACCCGCCCAGGCTTTGTCTAAGAAGCAGCCTTGACTTCCTCCAGGAAGCAATGCGTCTACGAGGTGCGTTCGGACCAGGCCGTCGATGGAGCTGGGGAGGCAGTTCGCCCAAGGCAAACCGAGCCGTCGCCAGTGGAGCCACGAGGCAGTTCGTCAGCGCCTCGTAGATGGATCGGGCTGTCGCTGGAAGCTGCACGCCGGTGTGCAGAGGGAGAGGGAGAGTGAAGCGGTACGCGCGCAACAGCAAATGAACGTGGCCGTCTACGGAGGCTGGGAAGGCAGTTCGCGCGAGGCAAACCAAGCCGTTGCCAAGGCAGCCGTGAGGCAGTTCGCTCGCTCGTTGTGGGTGGACCAGGCTATCACCAGGCCTCGAGAATCGGTTTCAGAGAGAAGGTGCGACGGATACGATGGTGTTGGTGACGGAAGCGATGGTGGAGAGGTTGGTTGACGAGGGAGGTTGCGACGCGACGCCGGGACTCGGGAAAGAGGGAATCATGACTCAGCACCGGCTTACGTCATCATGTGCTCAACTCACTCCGCCCCGCCCCATCTACTCTTCCATCAACACCCCGTTCGACCAAGGAATCGGAATGGCCCAAAAACATGCACGACTTGGCTCCATGGCTTTTTCGCTCACTTTACTTTCAATATTCTCCCATAACGGTTCAGCATAGAATTTCTATTCCACAAGACCCATCTCCAAAAGCTTGTTTCCCACCAAAAGAAAATAGTAATCTGCATATACTAACCCTGTATCCGCCCATCTCTTCAGCGCATGCTCAAAGTTGTTAATCGTAGCGTGCATCACGACCGATTCCAGCTCACCCCCCGGTCCCGGTCCAACCTCACCCCCAATCCCGTCTCCCCGCACCGCGCACGACCCCGACGCCAAACAACCATCCACAATCCCCCCAACACTCCCCAACGCCGCCTGCAAAAAATCCTCCGCCTCCCCCGCCTCCCCCGCCGCGCCACCACCCTCCCTCAACGTCTCATACACCAACAACATCGCATACGCCGCCACCAGCGCCGCGCTCGCATCCCGCGGCTCCTCCGCCCCACCCGCGTCGAAATCCCACGGCACGACACCGCCACCACCGCCCTCCGACGCCCTGCCGATCCAGTACCTGCCCGTCCGCAGCGCCGCGTCCAGGAACCGCGGCTCCTCCACCCGCCGGTAGCACTGGATGAAGCCGAGCATGGCCCACGCCTGGCCGCGCGACCAGCACGAGCCGTCGCCGTACCCTTGGTGCGTGAGGGTCGCCTTGACGGCGCCGGCGCCGGGCTCGCGCGGGTCGAAGACGACGAGGTGCGCGGTGGACGCGTCGGGGCGAACGTGCGTGCGGAGGGTCGTCAGCGCGTGCGTGGTGGCCATGTGCGCGAGGGAGAGGTCGCCGGTGAGGGAGGAGGCGTGGTAGAGGAGGTCGAGGTCTGCGCGGGTGCTGACGTCAGTCTTCTGCTGAGACAGCGGTGGGGGGAGCCGGGTGTGCCTGCACTCACTCATCATGTTGTCGATGATGACCAGGAAGTCCTCCTCCGGGTCGCGGAACTCGTACACCTTGGTCTTGCACCGGTCCCAGCTGCGGAAGGCGCCCACGCGCGCGTCGAACCTCGTGGCCAGGCTCCGCGCCGCCGTGATCATGGCGTCGCGGCATGTCGTGTCCCTGTCGAGCGTCCAGCCCAGCTGCGCCCACGGCTGGATCATGAAGCCGAGGTCGTGCGTGTCCGTTCGGGATGCCTGCAGCTTCGGGAGGCATGTCCACCATTTGCACGCGAAGTCCAGTGCGGTTGGGTGGACCAGCGGTGTTCCGGCATGTTGGGGGAATCTCGTCGGGTACTTGATTTGTCGCTCGCGGAGAAGATACAGGCAGCCTGGGAAAAATCCCGATGTCCAGAAACTTGCCTCGGAGTAGACGTATTTGGTCCCGCCTGGCTCGGTGTATTCGGGGAAGTCGGACGGTGGCTCATCCTTTCATTGGAGTCAGTTTCGTGGTTGATATCCTCGACTTCCGAACTTACCTTCTTCAAAGCCTTGCTGGCAACCTTCCAAATCTTTGCAACCACAGAATCCGAGTAGAGTGCATCGAATTCGAGTGAACCGTTGGGTGCATGTTGTATTTTCGAAACAGTCTTTCCATTCGTCATGCCCTCCATTGAGATGTTCAATCAAACAAAAAGGCTAATCTGATTCACAAGTACTGGATTTGCCGTCACGGCGATCAAAGCTTGCCTCGGTACTTCAACGACCTTCATTGCAGGCATTCTCGCCTTGCGGCTTTGCGGAACTATGGTCGGGCGTTGTTCCGACGAGTGAACGGAGACCGGCCTCGGTCTCGGAGACCTTCCGGAAATCATGCGGGCACGATCTACTACCCCGGACACGCAACCCCGCTCCGATGTGGAGGCCCGAATGATAAGCCCTTGGTGCAATCTGGAATTCAATTGTCCCGAGAAGCTTGAAACTGCGGCCATTCGAGGTGTTATCAACAGTCCTGGAATGTTGCAATGGCCCGGTCCACAGACAAAGCAGACAGCTCCGTCGTCCACCATCAGGCAGACCCGGATAATCCCCTCAAAGCCCGGGATGACCGTAAGGGCGACGCAGAGGTTGAACAGTATGCCCAGGACACGGCGCACCTCCATATCGATCATGCCACAAACAAACGCCTGCTCAGAAAAATCAACAAACGTATCCTGGTGGTCATGCTCGGAGTAGGTTCTCGGAAGATAAGCTTCCATGGTTCATACTAACGGAACACGCCCAGACCTATTTCTGCCAGGCTCTCGACAAGGGAACTCTCGGCTTCAGCTCGATAATGGGCATAACGGACGACGCTCATCTCCATGGCAACGACTTTAGCTGGCTCGGCACGATTCTGTACATGGGCGTTCTTGTAGGAGAGTATCCGACAAACTTTCTGCTCCAGAAGTTACCCGTGGGCAAATATCTTGCTGCAAAGTACATCTTCGTCCTTCTCATCCCGAGACACGGGCTTACTTGAACCAGCGTATTCCTGTGGGGTGCGGTAGTGACGTGTTCCGCTGCAGCCACCAATTGGGGCGCTTTGATGGCAGTGCGCTTCTTTCTCGGTGTTTTTGAGTCTTGCGTCCAGCCTGCCTTCATCATCATGTGAGTCCCCGCTGCAGGGAAGTAAGCCACCATACGATCGGACTGAAGGTTGTAAAGAACAGCAATGTGGTATACTCGAGAGGAACAAGCCGTTCTTACCAGCCTCTGGTACTGTATGATGGGTGTTCAGCTCATGGTAAGCCCGTGTCCTCATGCACTTGCACTTGCCTTTACGTGTACCTTCTTTTGCACCATAGCTCGGGACTGACTCACTCAGGTTGGCGGCTTGATTGCCTACGGAATCTCCCACCTCAAGGACGCCCCCATTTACTCATGGCAACTCCTGTTCATGGTCCTTGGCCTCGCAACAGTACTATGGTCTGTCTTCATCGCGTGGTACCTGCCCGACAGCCCGATGAAGGCAAAGTGCTACAACGAAGACGACAAACGCTTGATGTTCGCGCGCGTCAGGGCCAACCAGACGGGGATGCAGAACAAGACCTACAAGAAGTACCAGGTCATCGAGGCCGTGTCGGATCCGTTCGTCTGGTGCTGCGTCCTCCTGCAGACTACAAGCACGCTGATCATCGGCGGTCTCGGCGTCTTCTCGAACCTCATTGTCAAGGCCCTTGGCTTTTCGGTGCTGCAGACGCAGTTGCTCAACATTGCACAAGGAGCTGTGACGATACTCGTTATGGTTGGAGGCGCAATGTTGGCCAGCAAAACTCGGCAAACGCTTTTGGTCATGTTTGTATGTCGTTGTCGATCCAAAGGCGAAACAGGGCTGACAACAATGAAAAAGCTCTGGACTCTTCCCGCAATCGCTGGAACGGGAATTATCATGGGAATAGCGCCGAACTCCAAGAACGCTGGAGGGCTGCTCGTTGCCTTTTACTGCACACAGTTCATCCTGGCGGAAGGTAATCTGATCTTTTCGCTCATATCGAGAAACGTCGCTGGACAGACGAAAAAGGGCGTGACGCTTTCCATGACGTTCATGTAAGTCAGATGAATGCATTGAATTGAGGACTGGACTTGGCTGACGGAGTGCCAGTGCCTGGGCCGCAGGTAACAGTAAGCAAAACCTGGAGGCCCGCCGCAAAGCTTCGTGGCTCGCTGACGCTCTGCAGTGACCGCTCCACAACTCTTCCAAACGAGCGATGCCCCCCGGTACCGACACGGCTTCACAGCCCACCTCTGCCTTTACGTCATCTTCATCGTGGAAATCGCGGTCACACGGCTCATTCTGACCCGAAGAAATAAAATCCAGGCTGCCTCCACCTCCGACAGAGCCGAGGAGGTTTGTGCGATATGTCTTAAGCTCTAGAACATACACGCTTACTCCACTTTTTAGATGGGTTCCAATTCCGGCGGCGACTCTCATGCCCAACATCTTGCACTTCAAGACCTCACGGATAAAGAGGTAGGCGCTCGTGTTTCCCATTCCGCAGAAGTTGGAGACTGACCAAGAACCAGAATCCCGAGTTCAGATACTTGATCTGATCAGACCAGAAGCCCACGGGCCGTCAGGAACTACATCATTTGGTTTTCTGGTGTGCTCAATTCAAGGGCCCTTGGTTACTCAAGTCTTGTAGGTTGGAGTAGGTGCTGACCCGAAGTTCCTGAGGAGCGTCATGAGCGGAATCATTCCGATGTCATCGAAAGCAATACATACTTGTTGAAAAGAGTCATCAAAGATACTCCTGAAGTCTTCAAACGCGGCGTACGAGCTCGGACCAGTTGGCGAGGCAAATGCTTGCGGATTTTCCATGGGATTCAACGGGTCAAATGGCCCAGAGTTGACTCCGCTCTGCTGAAATGCCAGCGGCAGCGGTGGAAATGCCAAACTGATGGAGTCGGGAGATTGTTCATTGTCGGCGGGCTGAGAGTGGACACCAAGAAAAGTTCCGTTGCTCTGGTCCTGTCGCCTTTTCCCTCCGCTTGCGTTTGCGTCCTGGCGAGCTTGGCCCGGGGGAACTGTACTGCACTCTGCGTTTTTTCCTGGGCTGTTGACTCCCTGGCTTGCCTCCGCCTGGTCCGAATAAGCTGGCTCGCGGATGTCCAGGACCGGGTTTGAGACATCATGGCTTCCTTCCTGTAGACTTGCGTGCGCTTTCTCCAGGCGGTCTGCAAAACGTGAGGCCAGATTCCCCTGGGTGTCGGTGATTTCGGTGTAGTGTTCGCCGCTCCAACGCTTGGAGACTTCACGCAACAGTGATACGGCATGAGAAACTTCTGCGGAAACCAGCTGCGTGTAGTGTACGGAATGTGCTTTTTTAAGTCAGTCTCCGCCTTTGAAACTTGATGGCGGGTTGCATACCTAATAGGACTCGTCCGGCGATGAACAAACAGAACGAGAATTGTGGGTTCGTGATGCCATCACTGGCACGCAAAAACTCCTTTGCTATCATGATGATTTCCTTGGCGGCTGTGAGGCAGGTACCAGCTGATGTTGACGAGGGAAGGGTTGCTGAATATTGATGCCATTGCTTGACCGGGTACGCAATGGCTTGATGAAGTTGGATCACGGCAGCGTTGTGTGTAATATGGGCCAGCGTCAAGTTCGGATCCATATTCCCGTCCTCATTCAGAGCGCAAGCCGTTCGCCATTTCGGTGGTAGGAACAATCGCCACCTGCTCATCGTCAGTGTCAAACCCAAGTAGTTCGTCATCCCTGCATACCTGACAAGCCTGAGGTCCAACTCCTTGAATCTCATAAGCCAGATTTGAATACTCTGCGAGCTCCGGAAGTTGATGCCGTGTTGCAGGAAGAACTTGGTGACCAGATTCAAGCTTTCCGTAGCCTCAATGCAAAAAGCGAATCCGCCGATGGAGTCAACTTCGCTCTCGTTTGCGGAAACGCGCTCGCTTGTTGGAGTGGGCTGCTGCTGAGACGGGGTCTCGCCTATGCCGAAGTATGGCGTGATTGTTGGTGTTCCGGCTTCCCAAATACGGCCCTCGCAAGGGAGACGTCGGCGTACATCGTTTCTGGTCAGGCTGTTGTTCCAGCTATTCCCGGAAGACGTTATCAGATAAGCAGCTCACAGAGAGGGTGGCAACATACCCCGTCCCGATGCTGCAAAACCGGTCCATCAGGAAGGCGTTCCAAAAGATGCGTCTGCGTTCTTCGGATTCTATCCAACTGTTGACGCTGCCGAGGAAGGACATGCGGTGGAACAGATACTCGGTGTTTTCCCTCGATGAATCTTCGTCCTGGTCCTCCACGCTCAGTTGAAGTTGCTCGACGGATCTGGTCAGCGAATTCACCAGGCTCCACGCCATCGGGCCACGACCCCCTCCAATCTGTTCCACAAATGTTAACAGCTGGCCTTAAATACTACCCAGGGCGGACTCATTGGCCACTTCCGGCTATTGCAAGGGCCGTACATACAATGTCAAATGCAACGATCACCAGAGCTTGCAGGTTTTGGACCGTCGCGACCTCCATACTTTGGAGAATAACAAAATGGCGACATCGTGTAGAGAGGTCTTTCAGATCCGTTCGTCCTTTGAAATAAGCATCCGTGCTGAAACGGGCGCAGACGCCGACGATCGCGTGGAAGATGGTTGCAAGCTTGGGGTGCTTCTCGGGGTCCGACATCTCATCGCGGAAAGATCGCACATGAAGCACGGGAATCCATGGATGGATGCGTGAGGCATAGAGTTCGAATGTGTTCCTCAATACTTCGGGTGGCGGCAAAAGTGGATCGGAACGTGGAAGGAGTGGCGCTGATTGGCCATCAGATACGTCAACCTCATGCGTCGCTCGTGGCCGTTTTGCTGGACGGTCGGTAGGAACATCGAACACGGGTTGATGGAGATCACCATCGGATTGTGTCCCTGCTGCGGTAGCGATGAGCTTTCTTTTCAAATCCTGGCTTTGGGCAGAAAGACTGGAGCTGCCATTGGTTTGATCCGATTCCTCAAGGGAGGTCTCGTGGTGCTTGAATGCTCGCTCCAAAAACGGCCTCAGAAGCATCGACTGGCCCAATAGCATCTGCTCAAGCGTGGCTTGTCGCTCGTTAGGGACGCAATTCCATGTTTGTGGTTGTCCGATACTTACAGACACGTTGATTGAGCGATTCAATGGCACCGGTGCGGAGACCCGGACGTAGTCTGGACTCTTCGTAGACGCATTCCAGTCCTGCAACCCAGTTGTTAATCGGGACTTGATTGGATGATGGTGGAGCAAACCTAAGCTGTCACACTGAGAGCATGGCTGCTGCCGGGTGCATTTCGCCTTGCGCCTTCGACAGCCTTGGCAGCTTGACCATCAATGACTCAAGTCAGCTCTGATCCTGAGAGGCATTGCTCCCATTACGTACGCGGGCCCGGCCTCTTTTCCTTCGGACGTGGTCTCCTCGTCTTGGTTTTGCCATGAACGCTTGTCGCCAACAGATCGGGATTTCGCGGCGTCAGAAGTGGAGTTCGGCATGTCGACGTCATTCCATGTCTTCGGGGCACTTTGGATTGATATCGAGTCCTCCCGGAAGCCTCAGGAGACAATCGACATGTTTCTGGAACGGCAACCTCAGGATTACGACTCTGATGGTTTCAACACGGGGAAATTGGGCGTGACAGCTGCGGGGAACCCCGCATCCCGAATACGACGAAAGCGAGCTCCCATAGGTCGCGACGAGAACCAATAGCAAGTCGGTTTCACTGCAGTGATCAGCCAGTCCGGTGGGAGAGTTTCCCATTCATTGCCCTGTGCGAATGCCCAATCAGGTGAGACTAAGGTTCTCGAGCGTGTGCGGAGCCCGGGCTGTCTCGCGGAGGAGCTCCGTCGAGAAGTTGTGCCACCAATCGCCGACGATCTCCTGGGTGGAAGAGGAAAACAGCGAAGATCGACTGGCGGAAGCGATCATCCGGACATATGTTTCCTTCGACCATGGACTTAACTGCGGCTACTAAGCTTGACTTCAGAGATCCGTGCTCTCAATAACGCCAACCACCCCTGCAATGCGGAACAGTACACAGCATCAGGCCCATACAAGGTCTCCCCAGCTTGGGTGATCGGCTCCCGTAACATGACCCTCAAAATAGCCATCAGATAGCCTCGCTTGAGACGTCCATTTGCCTTCCAGCCCTCTTCGTTTGACAAACTCGTAGTAGAGTAGATCCCAAACCGGGAGAGCGCTTCTGACCCCAAACGATTCCGTTGAAATATTCGCCCAAGGGCCACCAACCAGTACTGCCTCGCATCGATACCACTTCGGGTCGTACGGCACCGTCTGATTGAGATTGAACGCTGCCGCATACTCCGCAGCTCTCAGAAGCAAGTTGTCTCCCAGACCGTAGAGGTCAACACCCTGCGACTGGGCAACGCGTGCGCCCAAAGCCGTCCAGGCGATGCCAGACTGCGTGTGTCCTGCCCGCCCGCATCAGCAAACATGCCACAGAAAAACCGCACAACGGGGTCCCGCCCAGCCCACTCACCTTGATCCCTGCCCGCCTCCGCCGACTGCCCCGTCTCCGGCTCAAACATGGCCAAAACCCCCGCGCACGGATCATTCACAAACGCATTAACAGCGTAGTTGTACAACGCCACATCATCCAAATACACCGCAAAGCTCATCAACGCCTTGACGCTCACCATCCCGTAATTCGCCTGCCCGACCGCCGCGCCCTGCCGCGCAAACAGCCAGTACAGCTGCGCCGAGAAACCGCTACCCCCGCGCCACGACGCCCCCGCCTCCGTCCAGCCGCCCTCCCACCGCATGAGCTCCGCCGCGTTGACGAACAGGTCCCCCTCCAGCCCGATCAGCAGCGACCGGTCCGTCCCGACGACGGCCGTCAGCGCGCCGCCCCACGCGTCGAGGATCGCCGCGCTGCACGCCCGGTGCGCGGCGTCCCGCGTCACGTACCACATCAGCGCGTTCTGCCACGCGGCGCGCGCGTCGGCGGTGAAGCTGCTGTGGTTGCTGGCGCTGCCGCTGCCGCGGGAGAGGACGGCGTGCGGCCCGGCCATCGCGTAGGTGGATTGCGAGAAGGCGTCGCTGCTGAAGGCGGCGTAGGCCGAAGCCCAGGGCTCGGCGCCGCCGGCGATGGCGCCGCGCATGCGCTCCAGGTCCGCGTGGGTGTGCCAGATGCCCGGGTGGACGAAGTCGCTGGGGCGGGATTTGAGGAAGGGGGTTGGGTCGGTGGGGTGGGCGTTGAGCGGGTATATGGGGCCGAAGGCGGTGGGGATGTCGGAGACTAAGCTGAGCGCCGTGGGTATGAGGGGCAATACGGCATATTTTGGGATCCTCATGAGGGCGTGGAGAGTTTGAAATGAAGAGCGGTTTTAAATAGAGGGGGAGATGGAACAAGGGTGCGGTCTGTTGGAAGTTGTCAATTGAGTGACGCTGGATTTTGATAGCCTTTAAACCACTCAGCCGTGCCTGCATGCGGGGCCAGAGATCTTCGAGGCTATGCTTTAGTTCCTGAGTGGGATCTACGCAACCTTGCATTTCCTGGCGATCGGATTGCAGGGTTTCTGTTCCCTTCCGACACTTTCCCCGCATTCCGGGCAAGTCTTCCATCTCGAAGCTATACGGAATCCTCGGAGGTGGGGGGAATTGAAGCGTGAATGATTACACTGGTGAAGGACTGCAAAAACTGGTTCATTTGTAGGAGGTGATCCTATTCAGACCTCCCAAAAGATAAAGTCTAACAATATGGCAAAGACGGATCCGAACAGCTCCCAGCAATGAATTTCTGATCAGCCTCCGGGAGATCCTTCTCGAAAATCTGTGCAGAAGGATCCAGAATGCGATCGATGATATGCATCACACCCTATGCCGTTCATGTTAGCTTGTACTACGGTTGCAGAAGTCAGAAGACTTACGTTCGTCACTGGTATATCAGCTTCAACTACTCGTGCAACACCATTCAGAACCAGGGAATCCTCCACAACTTGGGTGCTGATGTACAAGTAGCTCCCGGTCTGCCCGGGCTTTTAGTTTGAGGAACACAGGAGAGCATCAGCACTACCAGTCCTTACCTGGGTTCGACTCAATGTGCTGTTGAAATCCCCTTGCTTGAGAGACGTGTTTGGGATGTAGTGATGGTCGAGGACATTTCCGGTCCACCAAATTCCTTTCCTACGCAGCAGATTCAGCTCACCAAAAATCCGTGGAGCGGAAATACTCTTACGGTGTATTTGCATAGGTTTCAAAGTATGCACCAGTATTATTGAACGCGTCATCGTTCGGAGCAAAGAAGGTAAAGTTCCATGACGGATACGTGTCGAATGCTTTGGAAAATCCTGGACACCTCTGATGAGCATGAAGCCCTTATGAAACGAAAAGAGGGTAGTGAGCTTCTATGCAGAGTGGGAACGTACCAGCGGGCTTTTCAATGATTTCAGCCAGCTTGCTCAAGTCTGGGCGGGAGTGGATAAGATCCAACACGGTAACAATGTTGTCCGGTTTGGCGGGCGCATAGAGACCTTCGGGCTCAGAAACATAGCTCAACGGTGCTCTTGCAAGACAGGCCGGTGCGAGCAAGAGCAGGCATGAGAAGACAATCCTCAAAATGTGAGGCATGCTTCGAGATATTCCAACAAGAAAGGTGAGGTCACGCGTTCTTCAAGAAAAGAATGAAAGATACTTAATTCAAATCCACTGTGGCGAACTGCCAACGCGTTCCATCTTTCCTGAACTTGAACTACTGGAGGCGCGGAAGCCTCCCCGTGCTTGTGGTTGTGGCCGGGATAAGTGTCGGAGCTCGGCCCGCTTCGCATCTCGGCCTCCTTGTGGCTCTCCTCCGCGAGCGGGAGCGGAAAGTCCAAACAGTACAATTGAATAGGTTTATCCTCTTGATTATTTTCACGACGGGGATTACATCTGTTGGTATCTGCAGAGCCTTCATAATCAATTGCTTCAACGCCAACCATGATGCAGCCATCGCTTCTTCCCAGCTTTCTTTGCGTATCTTTAATTACTCCAATGGCCGTGGGGATAACGGCCAAAACACCACAAATGGGCTGGAATAGCTGGAACACATTCAAAGACGACTTCAATCAGAGCACCATCGAAGAAACCGCAGACCTCCTGGTGTCCACCGGGCTACGCGATGCCGGCTACACCATCCTCACCCTGGACGACGGGTGGCAAGCCACGGAAAGAGCAGCCGACGGACGCCAGCAGGCGAATCTGACCAAATTACCTGGAGGCATCAAGCACGTGGCCGACTACCTCCACGCCCGCGGGCTGCAACTCGGGATCTACAGCGATGCCGGTATCCACGACTGCGGCTTCTCTCCGGGGTCCTGGGGCTACGAGGAGCTCGACGCTGCTACGTACGCCGAGTGGACGGTGGACTACCTCAAGTACGACAATTGTGGGGGCTTTGCGGCGAATGTCGAGAGCCCTCAGGTGCGGTTTGCTGTCATGAGGGATGCGTTGCTCAACAGTGGGCGGGATATATTCTATTCCTTGTGCCAGTGGGGTCATCAGTTTCCGTGGTTTTGGGCTGACCGTGAGTAACTTTCTTCCCGAGAGAGGCCAATATGTTGATGAAAAGCCCATCAGAGATTGGCCAGTCGTATCGAATGTCTGGGGACATCACAGACGTGTTCAGCGACACGGGAAAAGACTGCGCCGTAAGCATCCAACTTTGTTTTCAATGATCATTATGCTGACCGAATTCGTCGACAGTGCAAAACAGCGTATTGTCTCAACACCGGCTACGCCGGATGCAGTATTTTAACCATCATACGAAAAATGCGGGAGATTTCCGCGTTCCAGAAGCCTGGTAGCTGGGCCGATATGGACATGCTTGAGGTCGGCAATGGAAACATGACTCTCCACGAACAGCAGACTCACCAGAGCTTTTGGGCAGCACTCAAATCCCCATTGATCATTGGGGCGGACTTGAGAGCACTTTCCAATGAGAGCTTGAATGTCCTGAAAAACCCTGAGATAATTGCCATCTCCCAAGACAGCCTCGGGAAAGCCGTAACCTACTTGGAAGATTTGAGCCGGGAGAAGGAAACCCAGGTCTGGGCTGGTCCGTTGAGCGATGATAGGACTCTGCTCCTGGCTTTGAACGAAAAGAACTCAACCACGACAATCACTATTCCACTCGATGGAATTCCGGGCGTCGTTGTAGATCAGCCTTTTGAGGTGAGGGATGTATGGGCCAAGCGTGTTATCTCGGGCGTGCACGGAAATATCGCTGTGGAGTTGGAGACCCATCAGACCAAGGTGCTCGTGTTGCGAGCTTGATATCAATGCATCATAAACGAGGAGATAGCCAATGAAGTAAGGGTATAATGACATTTGAAGAACGAAGTTTCAAACGTGCTGTCCTTCCTGGCAACACAAACTTCCGATTTGGTCCCAGCCGCACCACCGTCCCGTCCCAAACGAAGATCCTCCGCCAACACTTCGCCGCGTCCTGCTCCACCGGTGTGTCCGCCCTCGTCCTGCAGCGGCTGGTCACCTTGGGTGCAAGCTCGCCATCATCTGCACCGAGCTGACTGCCCGCGGTATCTTCTCCATCTCTGTGCTCTCCATTTCACCCGATCGTTCAATGTCGATGCCGGACCGCTCACAATCAGGTCCTTTGTCCCACAACCCAAGCTGGTACCGTGCAATTCTGGGACACGAAGCTCCGAAGCTACAGAGCCGTCTTGTCAGCAGCCAATTCCAGAAATGAGGCAGTCCTCTTACCATCCCAGCTCGATGGCGTCTTTTCCTCGGCGCTCCTGCCAAATGTAATCACTCGGTAACCGGTCTTCGTGCCAGGTTAAATCTGGGTCCTCGATGCGCACAACGTTGCCAACCCGATGATCACCAAAGGGAGCCCCGCAGAGCGGCTCCGTAAGCTCAGACCCGAGCGTCTCGAAAAGATCGCCCCTCGGATAGTAGAAGCCGGCACACAGGGTCGGCCGTCCAGACCCCGTTAATCACGAGAGCGCCGATGAACTGGTTTGTGCGGGGGATGACAACGCCTTTTTTTTTTTTTTTGGCCCTGGATGCATGCACTCTCGCCAGTTTGATGTTGAAAGTGTTCCGGTAGTTGCAACAGGATCAAGGGAAAGTCCCACAGTCACGAGTCAATCACTTTCCGGCTTGGGACTCAATGTGTAGAACGGGCGCGTGCGATGAGGACGCCGCCCTGCTTGAACCGTGTGATTAAACTTCTATATCTATGTGAAAGTGAATGCGCCCCGATCGCTTGCTTCCCGGAACACCAGGCAAATGACTGCAAAAAACACAACAACTCGAACGGCCCAATTACGCCGCACAAAAGGAGCTTCCGATACGCCGAAATTTTTAAGTGACTTCCAAAAATTAAGTCCCGAAAATGATGAAACCTGGGCCAGCCAGAGAATTCTCAATCATGTGGTTCACCAAAGGCAACCTTGCGGCGCGGCCTCCGCAAAGCAGCGGCAGACACCTTTCCCAGAACCACCCGCCCGGTTCCAATGCGGGCAGTGGCAGCACGATGGGTGCAAGGCTCGGAAGACTTGGCCTGGGCGGGGGATGACAGCGCCGCCTTTCCGCCCGACGATCTCCTGGGCTGGCGGCTGGCGGCTGGCGGCATGCACTTTTGCCGCAGCAGATTCTGGGGAGTGCGACCGACAACGGAAGCATTCCAGCAGTACCCTCGAGGGTGCGCGTAGAGAAGACGCTTTGTGCCAGAGGTTGTGGCCAATGGAAGCGCTTCCGCGGTGGTGTGCCGAGAGACAGACGCATACGGTCCGTCCGTAAATGATCAACGAAAGAACCCCACTGCGCTCTCACACCCACTCCTTGACTTCGTATCTGACCTCCGACACGTCCAAGCTGCGCTTGTCGTCGGAGAGCGATTTCTTGCCCTCCCACGAGTAGTGCTTGAAACCGACGTCCTCGAACATGGCCATCGACTCGCGCTTCTCGACCCCGTTCTTCTCGTCGTTGAGCGTCGAGGTCTCGGAGAAGGGCAGGACGCCCTTCTCGTCCTTCCGGGCCTTCCGCAGGCACCACCGCCGGTAGATGAAGTCGATGATGGGGACGGAGAGGCCGTGGATGACGATGGAGAAGAGGACGATCCAGAACACGACTGCGCTGCGTCAGCGAATTTGAACGGCGGATGGACGCGCGGTCGAAGCGTCTACTTACTGGGCGTCAGGGCGGCGATGAGGTTGGTCTCTTCCGGGTCGCCTTCGCCGAGCTCGGGGAAGTGTTTCCGCGTGCGCTCCGCGAGGTATATCGCGCCGATGCCTACGGAGCCTGGGCCAATGTCAGCTGCGCTGCGCTGCGCTGCGCTACCGTGAAATGGAACCCGACTTACCAATCGGCCCCATGTATCCCAACACCACCGCCTCTCGGGGATTCGCGCACTCCTTCGGAAGCATCTTGTAAGAGAGCAGGGTGGCCGGGATCCGGCGGACCATGAGGATCGCCAGGCCCAGCGCGAAGAGCCGCGGGTACGTGATGGTCGGGGCGTTGAACATCTCCCACGGCATGATGGACCCGATGTACAGGAAGGCGCCCAGGTTGAGGAGAAAGCCGATGGTGGGGTTGACCGCGTCGCGTTCCTCGTGGCACGCCTCCTGGTACAGGCCGTTCCAGTTGAGCGCGTTGCCGGCGGCGAAGCAAGCAAGGAGTTCTTCCGTGTCGATGGCGGCAGCGGTGCCGACGACGAAGAGCTGCCAAACGCGTCAGTGTCGACCGGTGGTGTTGTGGGACGTGGTGGCACTTACTCCGATTGCGGTGGGGAACAGGAACAGGCTCTCGTTGTCGATCCAGCGCCTTTTCACCGCCACCTTGAGGGCCAGGCAGCTCGCGTACCCGACGATGGCGCCGTACACGATGCCGAACAGGATGGTGTAGAGCATCGTGTCGAGGAACCACGCGCCGAGGGCCTCGCCGACGCCTCCCTCGATCCGCTCGATTTCGGCATGCTCTTCGCCCGTCGTGCGGTCCGCGTGACGGATCAGAAAGGTCGCCAGCATGAGCGTGGGAAACGAAAAGCTGTCGTTGGCGCCCGCCTCGGAGGTCATCATGTCGCGAAGGTGACGCGGGATGTGCTCCTCGGAGAAGGCGCTTTTGGCAAGGGCCTGAGAGAGGACGGGATCGGTGCACGCGAGGCATGCGCCGATGACGAGGCTGCTGAGCTGTGTGAAGCGGTCAGCCGCGTGTTTGCCGACAGCGTCTTCTCGATTGACGTACGAATGAGAGGTTTGGAATGATGGCGAAGATGCACAACGACACGGAAATCCACATTATGGTCATGACGGGCAGGGTTCCGATCAACTTCTCCTTCCAATGGAGAAGCTGGTACTTGGCGGGGAGCTGGAAGCCCACGATGACCAGCTGGATCCCGATGACGATTCTGCAGACGGCCTGGGACCGAATCAGCGGGGCGGTTCCTTCAGCGGTGCGGGAGCGGAGACTTACGAGAGTCATCTCCCTCAACTCATCCGAGTCGCCAGACACCCATCTCGTGGGATCTACGAATTTTGCTGCCTTGGGCCCCATTATCACGCCCATGAGTATGGCGGGGAGGGCTTCGCCGAGGTACCATGATTTCTTGATCTTGTGCGAAATCACACCGAAAACAATTAAGAAGGCTCCAATAACGGAAAGGCCAATGTTCAGCTCACTAAGCTCGAGTTCAGGCATGGCGCCCGGAGGGAGTGGCGTGGGTGGTGTAAGGATTGGACGGTAGACAAACGCTACCAGGCTCTCGACCAGCGAGAAAAAGGAAAGGAGGGGAGATTAAGGAGAGATTTCCGGAAAGGGAAGGATTACAAGAGAGGGTTAAGATTGGGCGGCGGAAGCGACTACATGCAGAGGACCATCAACAAGTCGAAAGGGAGGGCGACTTGTATAACACGGCATCCTAAGGACAGTTGGTGAATGGTGTCATAAGGCCTTGCTACTTGAAGCGCCGGATCGCCGCGTCTCCTGCATTCGGAAACGCGTGTCGCCGAGGTGTGCATGGAAAATGCTGATCAGCCGTATTAAATTTCGACGTGATTGGCAGACGACGAATTTAGCACGCGTATGATTGGCTTTAGCTTTGGGGGTGGTTGGCAGACGACGGCGTTAGCTCTCAAGCTTCAGCCAAGCCTGAAACGACAGTGGCTCTGTTTCGGCGTTTCGCCTCGCCCATCCCTTATCGCCGTCGATCGCCTGGATTATTGGATTACCTTTTCTCCTGAGTTTCTGGCCCGCCCGCCGTCAGGCCAATAAATAAGCCGGGTCCCCATCGCCCCAGGGGAAAATCAGCCACGCTACTGAGACGAAGAAATCACGACCACACATGCACCGCCCCCAACCCACGAATGAGGCCCCCCGCCAACGCATCACAGAGCGATCGTCGCGATTCTTGGCATGGTGTTGCAGCTTCCCCTCCACCCGAGGTCCACTCCGGGTTTTAGAAGATTTGAGCTCTTGATGCACCCTCCGCCAGCACCTCATCTCTCTTGACTTGGATCTCCAGGCACAGCCTGCGCACGCCCCGCTACTGACGCGGCCAAGCTTTCGAGCCCAGAAAGCTTGGCCCTCGTCTTACCTTCCCTTCCCCTCCGCCCGAGGCCGATCGTCCCGAATCCGTCCGCGAGCTGCAAGCCTGACGCAGCCATCGTTATGTAGAAAGGCTAAATTAAGATGGGCGATGATGCAAAAGCCCGACTTTCATATCTACTTGTGGGCTCGATTCAGAATAAGCTGCAAGCGAAATAAGCGTATCGAGGCTTCCATGCATCTCTCGCCATGACTAAACCCCAGACTGCGACCGGTTTCAGCGCTTCCGGGCGAGTTGACATCCGCTTCGGGGAGCGTGGATATCGATAAGGCATCATCATCATCATCATCATCATCATCATCATCATCATCATCATCCGGAGAATCCATCCCATTCCAAATCCTTAGCGCGTCGACCAGTCCGCCCTACGTACCCACGCCCCGTCTTACCCCGGATCAAATACCTCCACCGCGCACCAGACACACCGCGTCCCGTCGTCCGTCGTAGCCATCGCGCTAGAATGCCTTCCTTCTCCATCAAGGGTCCGCCCGGCCTCCCTCGAAAAGTCGCGCCGAATTGGAAGTCCATGATACGAAGCACCAACTCTATTCGACGATGATACGAAGCGCCAACCCTATCCGACGATAACAAGAAGCACCCATATTGTTATTATTATTCGCGCCGATGCAGAGCCCCCAGCCCCAGCCCCAAAGATTCCACACCGCCGCCCTACCGGACACGTAATCGGCCACGTCCCAACCGCCCGCCCGCTCTCAAAACCGACCCACGCGCTGAACCCCTCCGCGCAATCATCTGCATCCGCAGCCGCTGCCCCATCCCATCCCCCTCCCTCTGTGTCTCTGCCTGCCGCGCGCGTAGGGTAGGTCATCCAGCCGGCTTTCACATGCAAAAAACGCGGAGCCACTTCGGTGCCTTTTTTTTTCCCGCCCCTTCTGTTTACCTTCGAGACAACGGGAACGCGACGCGCGTCGTGCACACGTCAAATGGGACCGGCTGTGCCTACGCATGCAACGGATCTCGGACCAAGCGGAGGAGAAACGGGAGCGGTGAGGTCGACGGGTTTGAAACAACGAGGTGGTTGTTTCAGAAGAGGGGGAGGGAGGGAGGCCATTGCGTTCGGGGGTGCGGAGCGGGAGGGCCGGGCGCTGATAATGCGGGTTTGTATAGAGAGGGCGGAGTTGGTGTCGGTGCTGTTTCTGGGTTGGAGATGGACGGGCCGTGTCCTGTGCGGGCGGGCTGGGGCGTGGGTGTTGAGGTTGTGAACTGCGGTTTGATGGTAAGTGCGGTTTCGCCTTTTCAGCTTCCGCAATCTTTTCCTTTTCCGTCTGCGAGATCGCGAGAGGCAGGTGTTCTGTGGCATTTGTTCCCTACTGGGTCACACATGCGTCTTTTACCTTGAGCCAAAACATCCAGCTCTTTTGTGGCAAGCGGCATGTATATGTCCCAGATGAGCAGACTCCCACGTCGTCGGGACGGGATGCAACGACTCAACATGATTCGGACCTTTGATAAATGCGGTATCGTAATGAGACTCCCCGTCATCGTCATCCGCCGTCATGCAAGTGTTGATCACTGCGTTGGGTGGCATCGTAGCAGTTTTTCCTCGCCCCCCGAGCCGGGCGGCGTAGACGGAATGCCTCTTTGTGTGCGTACCGAGTCCTTCGGCCCGCAGGATTCGCAGTCCGTCGTCACCTTGGCGCTGTGCAACAAGCAGGTTGGACGGTGCACCGGCTTGCCTTCTCGCAAAGGCCTTGGCAGGCCTGGTCGTGCAAGCGGTAGAAAATGACTCTCACTGGAGCGTTGGCTGTCGATCCAACGGCAGCCATGTGATAGACAACTTTGCTGGCGATGACGCAGTGTCCGATCTGGAGCGGATGAGATAGACGGGTCCGGGAATGTGTCTGCATCTATCCGTCGTCTGCCTCCTCTTCGCCCTCGAGCCTTCATCTGTTCCGTCCGTCCTGACGAAAGTCAGCACCACAAACGACTGAATTGCGAAGCACATTCGCTTACCGGATAGAACGAGAGGTCATCAGAACCTCTCAAGACGCACAAGACACATGGAGTGCACCACTCGACCCACGTCTGGAAGATCAGTGGCGCCAATCGCAATCACTTCGATCTCGACGACTCAGCAAAGATCTCCGAGGGCCATCTTGTTGGGGCGGCATTCGAAGCATGGTGGGAGATGTATGGCGTCCATCCGCGAACACTGGACCTCGCGCCATGACCGATGAAAGAGGACAATCTTCTTCTCGTCATCGATCGAGAAGAACGGAGAGACGGCTTCATGGTGTAGTTCCCCAACACGCCCGTGCCCGTCGCTTTGAACAGATACTCTGCCGCCGCCACGGTGTGGTGCCAGTGGTCGACGACGGCGGATGGTCACGGGGATACATACGCACCAGAGCACAACGGCGATTGCAGAGAGCTTGGTGTCTTTGGGCACCTGTTCATCGCAGCCCCTCTGGCGAGTCGCGGGATGCTTTGCGGCAACCGACGCGCATCGTGACGTTCCTTGGGAGGGGATGATTGCAAGTGTCGTCGAGTACGGTCTCGTGTGATAGACCCCGTGGGATTGTCATCGGTTTCTTGATGGTATGAATTTATGTGATGTTTCGGAAGATACAGCAGTGGTGGATGTACGGAGCGACTGGGGCATTTGTTAGGGACAACCTTGCTTTTGGTGCGTTTATGATTGGTTCATCATGAAAAGAGCGTAGGGATGGAGGAGAAGCCGGGCTACAGGATTCAACGCACAGAGTTCTCTATTTGATACCTGCTTGCACGACGCCATTTACGTCGCATCCTAATGGCGGTACGCGTGCGTGAAGAGGCTGGCAAAGTGGAATGTCAGTTACTGATGAAGCGATAGCCACGAATGCACATAGACCTCAGCTTGCACTGGAGTATAATTACGCTAACCCGCTATGTGCCCAACCCTGCAGTCTCTTGGCCTGCGGGACTCTTTCTATGCTCCGGTCTGCTGCCCGGCAGTTCCTGGAGCGAGGTTCCTTGAAGCTCTACCTTGGGACCCTGCTCTTCCAATTCCGCCCGTGGGGGCTCGAGAGGCACACCGCGGTGGCGGCGCTTTCTACGGAGCAGAAATGCCCCGATGCAGGCGAGAATGAGGAGAGCGCCGACGGCAACGCCGACGCCAATGCCCGCCTTTGCGCCGGTACTGAGTCCGGACGGTTCTACTGGTGTGCCGCTAGAGAGCGGTGGTGCACCGGTTGAAGCATTTGCCGGTGAGGACGAAGAAGAAGATGGCGATGTTGATGAGGTGGTTGTGGGCGGCCAGGTTGGATCCGTGGATGCTCGGCGCACGATGGGACCGAAACCGAAGGCGGTTGATCCCGATGCAACTGTCATGGTGGTCTCCGCTGTTGTTATCGTGGGCGAGCTCATCGAAAAGCTGCCTATCATTATGGTCGTGTCTTGGGGGAAGGTCGAGATGCAAGCAAGTGCCATGTCCGTTCCTCGATTTTCGCGACATGCCCAGCCACTGTCGACGTGAGCTGTGGAATTTGAGAGGAACTGTGTCCGAAGTGTTACCTGGGGCAGCAAGTGGCTATCGTAACTTGATCGTCATCGGTGTAGCTACAAGCGTAAGTGTATGCGGATGGGCAGAGACCGGGGGAGTAGTAGCGAGTGGCTGCTTGGTCGAAGTTCGGCGGCAAACATGTTGATCGGGATGTACCCGGAAAGCCCAGATTGATCCCGGTCTTGCCTGACTCCCTCGCGAAAAACAAGGAGGAGACGCATTCGGACGAGGCGGGAGTAAAAGTCGTGGTCAAGGCTCCTATATTCGGTTCCGCGCTAGATGACATGGCGAATGTTCTTTGCAATTGAAACTGTTGTAAGGAAAGACTGTATGTGGCGAGGCAAGAAGAAGTAACGGACTGCACGCGGTGGCAGGTACTTGATTAAAACATCCTTCAGGCACCGAGCTGAGGCTCGCCCCGCGTCGGGGAAGGCTGCAGCCGCACGTCGGGATGGATTGGTCCCGTGGAAGCGGAGAAGACGTCGGTCAATCCCTTACGTCTTTGCGATGCAGCAATGTCGCACAGCAGAGCGGATCCGCGAAAATGCACCAGCCAGCGTTGAAGTCTTCTTGGCTCAGTGCTCCAGCCGGTAAGCACTAGCATCCCATGTGCGAGCTTCTGCACGACTTAAGGGACATTTATCACCTCATGCTTACCCATTTTCCCCGACTAAGATCGCCGCTTCCGCCATGCCCCGCGTGAATCCCAGACCGTTGCCCGCCTTACCCCTGCAGCCGCAAGCCGAAGCAGCCGATTGAACGCCCGAACTGCAATGTCTCACCCGCCATGAGCGCCAGCTCATCGGTCCTACCCGCCCAGAAAATAAACCCGTTCGCTCTGCAACTTCGGACTTTCCACTCATTCAGAAATGCCAGCTTCAAATTCACCAATGGCTCCATCCGACATCTCTGCCTCGCGGTTTTCACTTACAACAGCCTCTCTCTATACGGTGTACCTAGGACCATCGTACCATATGCTTTATCCACTCGTATCAGGCTTCGCAAGAAATCTTGCCCTGCACCAAGATGACAAAAAAATCCGGATCTGCCGTTGATGGATTTCTGAAGCGTACAAGCATAATTAAGTGTATGACGCCCCGTTTTCCAATCCGACATTCAGTTTTTCGAGGCTGGTCAAGTCCATCGGAGGAGAAGAGACGGTACTTATTGTATGCGACGGTCCCACGGCTGGAAAAGATGATGATTTTTGCTTGCTTCGACCATCAGCGAAATTCAAGGGTTAATTGTAGGTAAGAAGGGGTGCGTCAAAGTCACCTGTTGCACCACAGCTGAGTCATTGATGATTTCTTCATGCAAGAGAGTCTCTGCTGACTTTCTCCTTGTATCAGGCTCCATCCGGGGAGGGGTCTACTCGTCTGGTTGAAATCGCATGCGGCTCACGGTCATCGGCAACGACTTTCGGCCTGATGGACCGGCTGACACGATGCCTACCAACGGGCATTCCGTTGGTCCGACCTCAGTGACAACGGCGGCGCCGATCCACTCGAAATCTGATCAGCCGCCAGCACACTACTTAGTGTCGACAGCTGCTGACGTCTGCTGTTCATCAATGTCTACCAAGCCACTCGAACGACCGTCGACGCCGACATGAGATTCACTGTTCTTTTGGACCGGTGTACTATGTAGATGGGGAGATGGCTCGAAGCGAAACGCAGAGCGCCGGGAGTGCCGCCGACTAAGCGAGGAGATCCCATTCCACGACGTCCTCCTTCCCGACAGTGAGCCTCTCCGCGCGTTGTAGGCCACTGTAAAAGTCAATATTGGAGAAACCGGATGGAAGAGGCCTATAAGGCCATGTAGGGATAAGTATTGGCCCACCCCGAGTCACGAGCTCAAGCACTCCCTACCGTTTGAAGCAGGTGGGTGGCCTATCCTCCACCTGGTGTGGAGAACGGTTCGCGTGCTCCGCAGTTAACGGCTCGCTGTCCGTTACGCCGTCGAGTTACATGGCCCCACCGTCTGCCCTTCACAAATAAACGGTCTGACCGCTGCCGTCCAATCGTGAAACGTTTCAGGCACCCCAACAATCATGCCTCCACGCCCGGCCGACCAAGTGCGCCTCTCCCTGTTCGAGAAGGTCAAGCTGGTGCTGTTCTACGCCGTCGTCATCACCAAGACATGCCGCTCTGCCCTGACCGCGCCCTTTGCCGCGCCTGAGAAACGCTCTCGCGTCTTCAAGCGACACGTCGCCTACGCCTTCGTCCGGCACCTGTTCACGCAGAGCACTTCCAGAATCGAACAGTACGCCCCCTCCAGAACCAGCACACACCACACCCTTCAATCCCGCTGACCCCAGCCACCGCAGGGCCATCACCGTCGACACGGACGAGCTGTACTACGAATGGGCGCGGAAGACCAAGGTCGCTCCGGCGCGGGAAGCCCTCCCTGACGGCACCGAAGCATTCTGGATCGGCTCCAAAGACGCAAAGACGGTCCTGCTCTTCTTCCACGGTAAGCGCCACAGCCACCACCACCGCCGCCACCCCCCTCGCCACCCAACTCGCACTGACAACAGTCCAAAACAGGCGGCGGCTTCAACCTCCCCGCGCTCCCCGCGCACATCAACTTCGCCGCCCGCCTCGTCGAGGAGCTCAACCCGCCGACCACGACGCCCGGCGGCTTCGCCGTGCTCTTCCTGCAATACGACGTCGGCCCGTTCGGGCGCTACCCGCGGCAGCTGGCGCAGGCCGCCGCCCTCTTCCGGCACGTCGTCGAGAACCTGCGCATCCCGAACGTGCTCGTCGGCGGCGACTCGGCGGGCGGCAACATCGCGCTCGGCCTGCTGAGCCACATGCTGCACCCGCACCCGGACGCGAGCGTGCCGCGGATCGACGCGGACGACGTGCCGAGCCCGATCAAGGGCGCGCTGCTGATCTCGCCGTGGACGGATCCGTTCGGGACGGAGTACGCGTCGTTGGTGAGGAACGAGCGGAAGGATCTGCTGTCGGGGAGGTTCTTGCAGCGGTGGTCGAGCGGCTGGGTTGATGGGAAGCCGTACGATGCCTACAACCGGCCGAATGCGGCGCCGGAGGGGTGGTGGCGGGGCGTCGATGGGGTTTTGGAGCGGTTCCTGCTGGTCATCGGCGCGGACGACGTGCTGCTCGACGGCGCGCTGCAGTTTGCCGATGGGTTCAAGAAGGAGTGGCGGGATGAGAAGGACGCGACGGTCGCGGTTGCGGAGGACGAGGGCCATATCAGTGGTATCATGGATGTGGATTTGGGGTTCAAGCCGGAGGATGTGCGCATGTACGTCCAGATTCGGGACTGGCTGAAGGCCGTGGTGTAAGAGGGGCCGTTCGCGGAGGCTCGGATGGAAGGTGGCAGGACATGGTGTGTTGCCACTGGATCGAGGGGGTCTGGAAGTGAGGCGGATGGGATCATGTCTATTGATAAATGGCTCGGCCCGAGTCAGTATAGATGCTTGGAGCTACAAAAGGCAGATCCGAATGCAATAGCGAGCAGTGTACCTAAGCGCACGGCCCGATCGAGGAAAAAGCCATGACTGTCGTACGATAGTGGGGCTTCTGTTAGCGAGTGGCAGGCCAAACGCCACTTGATATAGGGGGCGCCGAGACTGTGGGGCAAAAATGCTTGACCCGCCGCCGCGCCGGTGTTGCATACATACATGCGTGCGTGCGTAACACTGTGTGATGCCCGATGCCAACAAGAAAAATTCTGATCTGCTCCCCCGTCTCCTCTCTCCTTCCATATCGAGCGCCCTACCTACACGGAACAACTATCTGCGGTACAGCGAGAGTAGTATGCACGTGTCCGACAGCTAGCCTGCGGTCCTTACTCGCTTGCAAAACCGTCATTTTGCACCGCGACGCCCGGAGTCAGCATGCAGATCACGGATATTTTCGGCCCTCCTCCTCCAGGGGTCGATCTCTCGGAGGACCAATCAAGCACTGTTGTTGCTCCCATCGCCGTCGTGCTAGTCTTGGCCATCGTTGGCGTGTGTCTCCGCTTCACCACCAGGCATGTGGTCGAGGCGCAACGCATGGCGGCCGACGATGTCTTCATCATATTTGCTTTGGTAAGCGTCCATATCAGGTAATTTCTTGATATGTGCTGACTCGTCGTAGTTTTTCGGCTTCGGGACAGCTGGCTGTGTCTTTGCTGGTATGTCGAAACTGCACATGATGGGAAGACAAGAAAGACTAAAGGGAATCAGCATTATCATTCGGATGCGGTAAGCACGTTTGGGTCCTTGACCTTGAAGATTTCAAAAAAATACAACAAGTAAGACCTCCTCCGCCTTACACGCATCATACGTTCTCATGCCGGCTTCAGGTGGTATACGCCGCAGCTCAGATTTACGCCGCGACCGTGACTTGTACGAAGACGTCGATCGTCCTCTACTACAGGCGCATTTTTGACTTCTCGACAACGTTTTGCATTTTAGAATTTCTTATCATCAGCTACTTCATCACCATCGTCACCGTCATGAACACTGGATGCCACCCCACTCGGTTCATGTGGGATCGCAAGTAGTCCCGAAGGCCTTGCCGTAATCATCTAACTAACCGCCGCCGCCAGAATATGTGGACCCAAACGCAAAAGGCGAATGCGTCGACCTGCTCAAATTCTACTACGCCAACGCCATTGCCGCGACCTTGATCGATATCTTCATCCTCATCACGCCAATCCACCCCGTCTGCAAGCTCCAGATGCCGACGACCAAGAAGATTGCCGTGCTGGGCATCTTCCTCCTCGGCGGAGTGTACGCCCCCTCTTCCCCCTCCCAACCGCCCACGCGCTAACCCAACCACCCAGCGTCATCGGCGCCAGCATCGCGCGCATCTGCTCCCTCCTCAAAATGGCCACCATGCTCGACCAATCCTGGGGCCTCTGCTCGGGGCTGATCTGGACCTGTCTGGAGCCGCTCGTCGGCATCCTCAGCGCGTGCCTGCCCACGCTCGGCCCGCTGATCCGGCACTGCAAAGGCAAGATGTCCTCGCATAATTCACAAAGTTGCGAGAACGGAATGTCGGACGGGGTGAACCACCAGTCTTCCTCTTCTTCCGCGCCGCCTCCCCGTTATTCCAAATCCAAATCCAACAAGCCCGTGCAGCAGCGGTTAGTGCCAATCGAGCCCGACGAGTACGAGTTGCGATGTAGCGAGGTCTTGACTGCTCATAGGACGAATAGCGTCCGCACGTCCGAGGAGATCGATATGCACAGCGGCGTCTTCGTGACGCAGGAGTTGAGTCTCGCTGGGGAGAGGAAGTAGGGGTGGTGATGATGAAAATTTTATGAGGCAGGGATGACTGTCTTTCTCTTTCTTCTGTTTTGAGCGATTTCCTTTTTTTTTTATATGGTCAGATGCACGCCGGATCATGAAGGGATCGCGCCATTGACTGGCCACGCTGGTATGAGCGAGACCATGGTACAAGTAATGCTCGTATTTGGGAGTCGTGCTTCGTCCTTGCAACCATGAAACATGTTTGACGAACATTTTCAGCATCTGTGATGCACCAGACTTACGTGGGGAATAGAATCCCATGCCTGGATGTGTTTGTACAGTGTTAAAACATGCATCTGCGTCTGGATATCTGCTTCAACGACCCACATACGAATGTTAAAGCTCACATCTGCCTCCTGTTATTCGCTTCGACTTACAATTACCCGCACGAAAAGAACGTGCTGGGCAACAGGAAGGCCAACAGCGTACCGCCAAGTTTGGCATGAAGCATGTGTGGTGTCCGGGCCGGCACAGCAACGATGCAATGGCTCTGTTACACGGCCGAACTGCGGCGCCATACCGAGGGCCGGTGCTATCCGGTAGCCCATATGTTTCGACGGCCCTGGTGTTGCATTTTCCCCTGCACCTCAATCGATCTTTTCGTCTTCCGCCAGTCGAATGCTGCAGGGATGACATCACTTGGGTTGGACATCTGAAAAGAATGCAAAATGGGTTCGAGCAGTCAGTGTTCCAGACGCAATGGATTATCAACCAACAACCACCCCTCAGACGAGCCAATCAACAAACCGCCCCCAAACCGTCGTCGGCTTCTTCTCGTCGTCCCTATCCCTCGGCGGGAGGCGGCCGGACCAAAGATCGATATCCTTCGCCCTCACAAACTGTCCAACCGCCACCACAAACGTCAGCACACGCACCCACCCCCACACGCACGTCACACAGAGAGCATCGCCACTCACCTTCGTCTTGTGCCAGAGCTTCCACACCACGATCGGCACGATGAAGATCGGAATGCCGATGTACGACGCCACGAAATCCGCCGCCGACCAGTTCCCCTTGAGGAAAACCGGGAAGCCGGCGACGAGCGTGATGACGACGGAGCCCACGAAGCCGTACCACGCCGCGTACGGCTGCCACGGCGCGCGCCAGGGGAGGCTCTCGCGCGGCACCCCTTGCACCCGCATCGCGCGGTGGAAGCGGATGTAGCAGAAGCACAGCGTCGCCCACGCGATGAGCCCCGCGACGGTGCTGAGGTTGAGCAGCCAGGTGAAGGCCTGGGCGGCGCCGCCGCTGCCGAGACCTGCGTGTGTGTGCGAAAAGCGATCAGTACATGTGCGCGAGAGAGAGAGAGATCATGACGGCTTGGAGCGTGGGGGACTCACTCAGGTACGCCAGCGGGCCGAACAGCCACGACGCGACGACCGCGACGACCGGGACGCCGTACCTCGTCGTGCGCCCGAAGAACTGCGGCAGCTGGCCGTCCGTCGTCATGGCGAGGATCATGCGCGACCCCACCCAGCAGTACGCGTTGCCGGCGGACCACGCGGAGACGAGGATGCACGCGTTGACGATGGACGGCAGCACCTCGATGCCGGCCTGCTTGATGGCGATGACCCAGGGGGCGGAGTTCGCGTTGCCGGAGCCGGACACGAGGCCTTCGTCGCGCGGGTCGACGATGAGGCCGATGAGGAAGGCGCCGAGGATGTAGAAGAAGCCGATGCGGTACGTGACGCGGCTGGTGGCTTTCGGGATGGCGCGGTGGGGGTCGCGCGCCTCGGCGGCGCCGATGACGACGGTCTCGACGCCGATGAAGGAGAAGGACGCGTTGACGAAGGCGGAGAGGAAGCCCAGGAAGTGCCCCGTGGACCCCGTGATGCCGTTGTAGTCGACCCAGGCGCCGGGGTTGTTCCAGTAGCGGAAGCCGATGGCGTCGCCGGCGGGGGCGCCGCCGGACGTGATGACGATGGAGACGAGGACCAGGCCGAGGAAGCAGAGGACCTTGATGGCGCCGCCGACGACTTCGCTCTCGCCGTAGAAGCGCACGCTGAGCAGGTTGATGGCGAGGATCAGGGCGAGCGCGACGCTGATGACGACGGCGGGCGAGATGTCGGTCCAGTAGGAGACGAGGACGGCGGCGGCGGAGCATTCGGACGCGATGGCGATGGTGTAGCAGTAGCCGTAGGAAATTGCCAGGGAGAATCCGACGGCGGGATCGACGAAGCGGGTGGCCCAGTGGGGAAAGGAGCCGGCGGTTGGGATCTGGAAGGATGGCGATGAGCGGCGGGTTCCCCACGGGGCAGGAGTGGAGTTCTCACCAGGGTGGCCATTTCGCCGATGCTCTGCATCACGCACCAGAGGACGGAGCCGATGACCAGGTAGGCCAGCAGCAGGCCGGCCGGACCGGCCTTGGCGTAAGCAGAGCCGGTTCCGATGAACAGACCGGTGCCGATGCCGCTGGAGAGACCGATCATGGTCACTTGGTAGTTGCGGAGCCGGCGCTGGGTCCCACCATGGCCGCCGACGTTGAGCTGCGGCTCCTGGATGGAGGCCTCCTTGGCCCGGTACTCGTCCGGGTACGACTCCTTCTCGACATCCTTGACCGAGTCCCCGCCGGGTGGTGAGTCGATCTGGCCCATGGTTTCTCTCTGCTGTCGACAACTTTTAACCTGGTTGGAATCAGGGAGGTGAGGGAAGGATGGAGGGAAAGTAGTAGTCGTCTGCGGTCGTAATGCTTTTCTTTGACATTTTGGACTGTAGTGACGAGCGCGGCCCGGTAGTCGTATCAGGTTAGATGGGTGAAATTTTCTACCTCCAACGGTTACTGCAGACGGGCAAGCGCGCAGCACGACATTGGCCGGCTCCATTTCTTTTGAGAGATGTGGCCAATGGGGTGGGCTGCCGAATTGTTTCCCGCCCTACACGCTGGACGGCCGTGCGCTCCGGTCCCGGAGGAAGCTCCTGTGCCGTCCTGGTCCAACAGGGTATTAGCGCCCGAGGGTCGACTCGCCATCGCCTTCGCCTTCGCCGGCTAAACCATCTCGTAGTAGTAGTGACTCATGAATGAAACATGTGCACCGGTTGTGTGTGGCATGATGGCAAGACATTATCAGGGTATCGATCCATTATTCCATCGTGGGCTGCTCTGCTGCCACTGTCGCCATCCATGTACAACCGCATCGAAGCACGCCGCAACCTAGCAAGCAATGTTGGAAGACCGTCTTCATCAACAAGGGGAAATGCAAGGGCATGTATGTACTGTTACCTCGCTGCACCATCTGTGCGACGCACCATCTTCCCGTTACAGAACCGAGGATCCAAATACGAACAAGCCATGGTCGTGCAGACATGACAAGCCAATATCATCCGAGCGCCATGTGTACCGTACCGTACGGGGCCCGTCATCCTGCCAGATCCATCTTTGTTGTCCACCACCTCCGCGTTTTGGACCAGGGCGGCACTCTAAGCACACCCATCTCGCGCTGCGTCTTGATCCCACGTTTTTGCTTGTCGCCGCCCGGTCCGGCTGCTCCACAGAGCTGTCGTGAAAACACCCAACCCGCACCGTCGCCGGGTCGTTGCGGCGTGCGGAGGTTCTGATTGGCTGCCCTCGAGCACGCAGCACATCCCACACGGCCATCAGCCCCGGCAGACGAACGACAATTTAATCGCATAGGCACACCCCACCGCCTTCAAGGCCCCTCCCCCTTCCCCGCCGCCCTCGCCCTCGCCCTCGCCCTCGCCCTCGCCCTCTCCCTCCCCATCTCCCGCCTTATCCTCCCCACCTCCCTCCTCCCCGCCGCCACCCCCCTCCGCACCCCCTCCGCCCCCCTCTCCAACCGCGCCACCAGCGCCTCCTGCTCCCGTATCACCGCCGCCAGCGCGAAGTTGCCGTCGTCCGCGTACACCTCCATCGGCAGCGCCAGCGACTTGCACGGCGGGATGTCGGCCATGCTCAGCTCGAGGTAGCGGCAGACGATGCGGCGCGACTCGCGCGCCTGGGCCGTCGCGTCGCGCAGGTGCCGCTTCGCGACGGCGAGGTTGGCGGTCGCGGTGGAGAGGCGGGTGGTTATTTCGTGGAGGGAGGCGGTGAGGGCGGCGGTGTGGGCGAGGGCGGCGTGGAGGGAGGCGGTGAGGCGGTGGAGGGGTGGTGTTGTTGGGGATGGGTGGTTGTTGTTGTTGCTGTTGTTGTTGTTGTTGTTGTTGGAGGTGGGCGAGGGTGCTTGGGTTGGGGTTGGAGAGGGGTGGCGGGCGCGGAGGGCGGCCCGTCGGGCTTTGCGGGCGCTTCTCTGTAGGTTGGCGAGGGTCAGCCGGGGTGGCGGACGGTGAAGAGCAGCGCGTCGAAGTAGAGGAGGAGAGGAATATGTGACGATGTACTGCAGGATGCTGATGGGACTACTCACTGTTTCTACGGGCATGATGGGGAAGCATCCGCTTTTTTGTTTTGCCGTACACCCTCGTGTCGATCGGCTGAAAAAGCAAGTCGAGAAGTAACGACGTTGACGATGCAGCAGGGGTAGAGGTCGCTACAGGCTCCAGGTACGCGCGGTTTGACGGGTAAGCGCGGTAGACATTGTGGTTCCTTTGAGAAGAGATGGAAGCCTCGATGAGAGATGAATATCAACGGGGTCTTGAGTTAAATCAAGCAAAATCCGATTTTGGGGGCGGCACACAAAAACAAGGCTAGGTTATCAGGCTTGGGATGGGCGAGTGAGCGACACGGGGAAGTGGGTGTGCGGCAGCCAGTCAGCTGCTCCCCCTTGCTGCCACGGCTAGCCCGAATCGGCATACACTGCCCATCCCGTGTCTCAGGTTGGTCAGAAGACACGGCTGCCGACGAGCCCGGTTGGAAGACGGCGAGGCCGCGGCTCGGCCCTCGACAGGACGGCTGTGACTGCACCTGCGTGAGCGCGATGCGAGAAACGGCCCGGCCAATGAGGCTATTGGCCTGCAGCTCGCCTCGCTCATGCATGTCAGCAGTCGCCCGTGGGCCCGGTTGTTCGGTAAGGGAGCGGCTTGGGTGTGTCGCGTGGAGCGCAGTCGAGAACACCATAACCATCAGAGCCCGTCAGCTGAGAAGGTTCGCAAGATGGATGATGATGGCGGCAGCTTTGGTGGGGAAGTCTTGCCGAGCGGAGCCATCCCGCCAGCCCCCCGCGTCATGTGGGGTTTATCATCATCAGCGCGGTATACGTTCCGGCCCCCAAATGAGAAGGGTTAGGGAAGATGGAAGAGGACCATAGGGCTGCTTATACAAGCCTATTTCGCTATATACATAAAACAGACGCAGCAGGGACCCTCTCCATATGCTCCAACAACGGCGGAAAAATCAGTCTTCATCGGCCAGTCCGTTCCGGACCTCCTCGTAACAGAAAGCTACCGCATCAAAGCTCTCGTACGCCGCCCCTCGCACGCCGTGGCGGACCTCGCCGTCGTGCGCGCGGCACGCGAAATAGGGGACAGCGGGCGAAAATCGCAACGATAGTGCCGCCGCTGATTTACGGTTCCGACGCTGCGCACGGGCAGCTGAGCATCCAGCTGCCGCGGTTCGCATTGGTGAACGGGTGGGTGAGGCATGTCGGGCGGCGGGGGCTGGACGTGGAGTCGTGCGGGGGTACGTTGTGCTGCTGCATGCGTTTTGGAGGGGAGGGGGGATTATGGACAGTTGTTTGACGGGGAAGGTACTCGGGCATAATTTGAGGTGTCGCGCGCTGCGGCTGAGGGAGGTGGGGTGGGAGGCGCAGGAAAAGGGGATTTGGGAAAGCTGGGAAAGGGATGAGTTGCCTGCTTTGTTGCGGGAGTGGGATGCACGTCGGCAGGGAGAAGGTGAGCGCGAATGGTGAGCTTGCGGCGTAGATGACGAAAGTCGTGTCTTATAATCTGGTTTCTGGTATCCCGGAAAGCTACACATGGCCCCTGGTGCCCTTGGATCAAGTCGGTTTCCTCCCCCATACCACGTACCAGTCGCCGTAGACATGGACCTTTGGATCCTGTAGCTCCTTCTTGACCGTGTGCAGAAATACATGGGTCCTTTCACTATCCCATCCGAGCACCCGCGTAAGCAGAGCCAACGAGTAGGAGTCAATTCCGGCCATGGTGGCTGCGTAGTTGTATCTCCCAATCCTCTTCAGCTTTTCGTCCCGGGGCCACGCGCCAACGGGAACCTGAGTCATGTATTGTCAACAAAAGCCTGTCTGGAGGGAACTTTGACGCAAGTTCACTCACCTGGTAAGCCTCTCTTTCAACCCGCTCGAACCCAGCTTCTCGCAGGCGCTGCGCATGGCCTTTTGCGTTGTCCATATTCTTTCCGAATTTGCGGGCAGCATCTTGTAGAAGAGCGAGAAGCTGGGTCGAGTTTGGCGCGTGCTCTTCCAAGCTTCCATCATCGCTTTTGAGCTCGACGTCAAATTCCTGGAGCTCTATGTAGCCTCCGGACTTCAAGTTCTGCATGCTCTGAGCAAGCAGTTTGCTCCAGTCTTGAATCGCACCGCCAAGGTCCCGGACGTGGATGTAGTCGAATTGCTCCTGTCCCCAAAGGTCAGCTTGCCGCCGGAAGCGTGTATTGTCATGAAAGCATAGCGGAACTCTGGCGAAAAGCTTACACTCGGATTCCACGTCCACTGCGACTCGCAGTCTTCGACCTGGAAGTACAGGTTCGGCGGAACCCACGAAGGCTGAATCGGGGAGAGGTCCGTGCCGATGACTTGACAATTTGGGAATTGGTCCGCAAAGTCCAGGGCCCAGATACCTGAGAGAAGCGCATCAGTGTGCATGCCATCACGATTCGGACGCAGAGGGAAGGCCACCTGTTCCTGTTCCAACATCGAGCACCCTTTTCGGACCGTTGCCATCCATCCCGGCTGTTTCGATCGGCGCCTTGAACAGCTTGCCGTCGAGCAGCAAGCCTCGGATGTGGTGTAGCAAGTCCTGCCGGTCCTGGTCCTGCTCATCGTTTGGCAGTACGTAGGCGCCTTCGCGGTACGCATGGTACCTGCGGCCGTTCTCGTACTTGTAATCAGTCACCTCCCTCAGCAGCGACGTGGTGTAGCTGGAGATGTCGGATGCGGAGTCGATCGCCGAGTCGAGATCCCAGTCAGCAGCGGTGCTTATGTTCGCAACGCCTGCGTTGGTTTGTCCGCGCTCCGAAGACATGGCGATCAGCTCAACGCTTGTCTCAAGTACGTGTGACGGTTTAATATGTGTAGTTATCGTGATGGGTGATGCAGCGGCACTGCGGTTCCTTTAAGTGCTGACTGCGCCGCAGTGGCACAGCATCATTCACCTCCGCATTCGATATTTCGGAACACTTCTATTTAGGAAGGTCGATTTCCCCGCTTTGGCAGCTGGGATGCTCCAAGCTGCAGGTTGCAGCTCAACAAGTTTTGCCAAGTCACATCATAAAGCACGCTCGCTTGCAGAAGTTTGGAGAGCTGTGGCATTGAAGTTTCATCGAAGTGCTCTCTATCGCTCACCATACCCGTGAGAAACCCCCCGTTGATGAATCAATTTCTTCTTCCGGAGCCAACATGAAGCCTAACGGGGCATCATCAGATGCCTCACTTCTTCCATCGTGGTTCTCTCAATCTCCTCCCATCTATCGCTGCGGCCATAATAATTCCTCGCACGGTACACCTCGTCGTCCTTCCTGATATCATCAATGTACGCGTGGAACCTCTTGCTCATCCGCACGACTCGTTGGAAATGCTCGGGCTCCACCAGAATCTCCTCGCCTTCCTCGAAATCGCTTCTCCGGGAGGCCTCGTATTCGGCAAGAGCAATGGCGGTTTGAAATGCGTTGCGGATTTCCCTTCCGTTCCACTTGACTTCGAGCACCTCGGCGTTCGCAATGACGAAGGTCTGGGCCTTTGGCGTCACCCGTATCTTGCCTTTCCGCTCGTCCTTGAGTTTCTTGAAGAAACTCTGCCAGATGTTCTTGCGCTTTTCGTCGTCGAGCGGTGGGAGGTACAAGACGACGTGCACGCGGGACAGGAAGGCTTCGTCGATGTGGCCCACACGGTTGGTGGTGAGGAAGAGTATGCCCCCAAAGTACTCGGTTTTACGCAGAAACGCTAAGAGATATTTGAGTAAGTAGTCGGACCTTCCACGTGTTTGGAGTCTCCGTACCGGATACAACGCCATTGCGGCCCATGTCAGTGTGCGTGCGACGCTCCAGGAAGATGTCGGCCTCGTCTATGAGAAGTATTGCTTGCCAGCGGTGCGCCAGGTCGAACCATTCTGTCAGCCCATTCTCAATGTTCTCCTCTTTGGTGCCGATATCCGCAAGAGTAAGGCTGATCAATGGTCTGCCCGTTGAGACAGCGGTCGATTCTGTAGAGTGTCAGATATGTACCTCTATGAGTAAGTATACTTACCGACTGTGTACGTCTTTCCTACTCCTGGAGGGCCATGGAGTAGCACGACCACGCCTTCTCCTTTGTCCTTGATGAAGTCGGCGGACCATGCTACTTTGGAATGGATCTGCCGGTAGGAGAGCGCGTTGATGATGTCGAGGTTCTCATCCCCGATATGCGTGTCGGGGATTTGTTGTGTCGGTGGCAGCGGGCGAATGTTTTCGACATTGTATACGTCTTTGAATCGATTGTCAGCCACACTGAGGGGTGAAATTCCATTTTCGAATGACAAACTACAAGATCCACTTACGCCACTCTTTTGTTTTCAGCGCAAATGAAACGATAGCGGGACAGACAAGAAAAAGGTGATCCTTGGTCATTTTGCTCCTTGGGTCCTCAACCGGATCAATGCTCAAGAAGTCTGCAAATCTTGACCGAGCTCTCCGACTTCCGGTTCCGTCGCATTGCACGAACTCGTCGTCATTCGGTATATCAGACTCCTCAAAAGTCCATTTGGTCCCTACAAGGTTACCATTGCTGCGGTTCTCACTCTCGGCAATAATTGGGCCGTCGTACTGTTACCGTGTCAGCGACTACCTCGGGATGTTTTGCAATGCACTTATTTACCTGCCGTTCTTGCTCGTCCATGCTTTTGCCTTTGTGTTGCAGGTATTGATGCCTCTTCCACAGGATGTCACAGACCTTCTCTCCCCTCTGCTCCAGTTTTTTCCTTCTTTCACCCCCATCGAGCTTGTCAAAGACGTGTCGGGGAACGATATTGAGAGAGGTGACTGCCTGTTCGCCTTCGAACATCTTAAGAGACAGCTTGCCTCGAGCACGCGCTATGCAGTTTTCAACCGGGTGGTCGAGTATCCAGTAGCCCACTTCCCACTCGTCTGACAGGCCAACAACGCTTTGAATGACGCAGCCGATCCACGTCTTCTGGAAAAGGCAGTACGCGAGCTCGCCGGGTTTCATGAGGTACCAGATGTCGTCGTACTTGACTGTTGGGGTCGCTTTGCTGATGCGCCGCTCAATGGGATTCACGTGCTGTTCAACGTGAGGCGTAAGGAACTTGAGCAGTATCTCCAGATGGTCTCTCTTCTTTGTCTTCTCGTCATCTCCGGTCAAGTCATCCGACATGGCCTGGTGCAACGTCTTCAGCTCGGGGTAGTAGTGGGCCAATGCCCAGTAGGGCTCATGGACAGTCACGGAATCTCCGGTGAGGTTTTGACTTTGTGTCGGTTAGCCTTGGAACTCAGGTAGAATGGGTCGATGAAGAACATCACTTACGTGGGATAATAGTCAATAACATCTCTCAGCACCTGCAGTAGCCACGGCGAGTGTATCTCCATGCGTGTCGAGCCCAGGGAATGAATACGGGTGGTTTTCAGGCTCCGGTTGGGCAACCAGTCTTCCGCCACTGAGTTGGCGTCTGAATTGTCGTCGTCACGCACGTGGCGTTCGTTCTTGCGCGAATCCACGCGGAGGGCGGTGATAATCTCCAGAACTGGATGAGGTTTGTCACCATCGCCTGGCTTCTCAGGTTCCAGTGCTTGGGACTCGAGGTCAAAGGGAATTTCATCCTGCTCCTCATACCATGTCGGACCGGAGTACGTTTCGTCGCATTCCACTTTGTACCTGATTCCGACGAGTTTCTTTTCGGACTCCGCAGTCTCTGCAGGATTCTCTTGGGCGTCTGTCGGCGCGCCATGGGCTTCGTCTTCGGCGGAGCTCCTCAAGGTAGGGGGTTTGGCGTTGGCCTCCGCACTCGATTCAAGGATTTTGGGCTCCACATGCTGGCCGACGGAATGATCTGTGTGTGAGTGTATCTCCTGTTGAAGTTGTGGGAGATCGGATGGCTGTCTCACTGCCACCAAAGCTTCGGCCATTCTGGAGAAGAAACTGCAATGCTAAGCTGTTTTACGAATGTTTGGACCTGCCACACATCTACATATATAGACTAAGCGATACGCGCCTTTTGTTTTCTTTTTAATCTGTCAAGGATCACCAGCGGCAGGATCCTCCGGTTATGGCTATGATACGCGAGTCTTGCTGACACGTTACTTCAAATTTGGGGGCCGACATGGAAATGTCACCGCGACCCACAGCGATTGCATGTCTACCCAGTCAATCACGGCGCTTCCAGGGCGGCCAACACATATCACTGGCATCCGCCGGGGGGAAAAGCAGAGACCATCCGTAAATAGACCATTTATGGCGTGCCACCAACATGATCTGCAGGCAATGATTAGCTGAATGCTTTAAGACAACGCATTACCAAGCAAAGAGACTATGCAGTCCAGGTCTCGCAGCAATAATTCTACACATAATTAATCAGGAGCTGGGGAGACATCGCCTTCCTACGATACGCCAGGACCACGCTGTTTGCGGGAAAGGCTGCGGCTGAATGCACGGCGAAGCGGGGCAACTTGGCCCCCAAGGGCCAAAGGTCAGCCTCGTGAAGGTAGAAGACCGAGGATGCGTCAGCCCCGGAGACGAGGAACTCCAGTCAACTTCCGCCCACATCACAACTGACACATCCTACGGCCCATCATCTGTTACGCCGCCATGACAAGTACCGCTCGCTGTCAGGGCGATACCAATGATTTCCAGGCTCACAGCCTCGTCAGGCGATTCACCGAGGAGAAACTGAGATCGGAGAAAAACAGGGAGCCGCTTGCGGAAAGCTTGGTGAACAGGGTGGACGCGGAAGAAGATCTGGAACGTCTCGGGCTCGTCTTGTTTCCCGACGCAGCGAACGGCCCCCAAAATGGTGTGTCGAGGTAAGCGCAACGTGCTCTTGGACCGCAACGCAGATTCGTCGATTGATTTCTGATGTAGTGTTGATGTGTTCGAAGAGATCTCGCAGCTGCAAGTTGTGTCTGATCGGCTCGAAAAATCTTGGTTGGATTTCCAGACGACACTGTCGAGAAAAGAGCCATCGCACCACAACAAGCATTCAAAGCCAGACATTAGAGTCCTTGCAACGTACGTGAGCATAGCCCAAGAGAAGCGTGAAAAGAGCCAGGAAACGGCCAGCGGCAAAGCAAAAGCGCTTTTTGTGCGTGTTGTGCAGTCCGTGAATGAGCACAAGTATTTGTTCAGTCTGCTGCCAAGCGGGGACCGCTACGTATCCATCCTTACCGGGACCCTGACGGTGATTGTCAAGGTAAAGAACACTTCCAATTCATCTGCAAGCGAGGGTTTAACGTGGTCGTAGGCGACCACCACGTACCAAGAAACGACCTCCACAATCGCCGCCGGGCTCGAAGAAATTTCCGACCAGGTCCGAGACCTCTACATAGCAACCAGGCTCAGCCCCAAAAACGCAACAATACGACGACACATGGCCTCCTTCTACAGTTCCCTGTTCGAATTCCTGGCATTACTGATGAAGGAATGGTACAGCCCGGGCTGGTTCAAGCGAGCTCTCAAGAGCTTCGGAACTTCATTCCGTGACCAAGTCAAAACCCTCGTGGCGGATCTTAAAAGATTTACGAAGAAGGTGGCAAGAGAAGAGCTGTCTATCTTGGTTGAGCAGTCAAACAACCTGGGAGAAAACATGGGTTTATTTCTCGAGCGACAGGCGAAGCAAACCCTGTTCATGCAGCAGATGGTCGAGCAGGCAGAACGACGAGAGAAGCTTGAGAGTTTACGAGCGCAGCAGGCGGAAGAAAGACTTCGTACGTTGGAACGTCGTATTGGCGGCATTCAACCGGACGCAGCGCGATCCGCGCCTCAAATCCTGGGCAAGGACGGGCATTCCCAAGCCTCCGTCGTTACAGATCCAAACTCTTCGCACACCGATGCCTCTGCAGCCTCAAAGAGTGCTTCACGGACTGCAGGGAGCGTCAGGAATAATGCTGCTGTACTGGCATTCCTTTCCCAGGAGTCCACGATAAGCCGCCTCAGCGAAGAGGCTCGTTCGGTATTCGTCGACCAGTCAATCCTCCTCCGCCTCCAAGAATGGGTCTACAGACGTTCCTCCGAAGCCTTATGGATCCAAAGCACTCCCTCCGATGTGGAGCCCACGCCGAACACCCTGAACGCGGTTTTCATGCTGGCGAGCCTTCGCAGCTTCAAAATCCCCGTGTTGGCCTGGTTCTGCACGTACGACTCGAGTGCTTCCTGGACCGAGGAATTCATCAAACTCGTCTACTCACTCGTCCGTCAAGCGGCACTTTTGGTGCCAGCGCACCTGAGTTCTGAAGACGTTGGCGATGCGATAGACCTTTCGGAGGAGCGATTCGACTGCTTGACGGGCGAGCTCGGAACGCTTCCTGAAGCCATCGTGCTACTGGAGGATTTGCTCTCGCTTGGTCCTTCACTGATGTTCATCATCATCAGTGGCTGGCAACTTCTCGAGAGAAGAGAGGACGCTGAGCTGCAGGGTTACCTGAGGCAGTTCCTCGGTGTGCTCTGTCGCCTGACCGAAAAGGCGGATAACCGCTCAAGGATCTTCAAGATCGGGTTCTTCACTGATGGTTGGAGTGAATCGTTGAAAGATGCCGAGGATAAGGAGCTTTTGATAGCAAACGTGTTTGAGGGTAAGCTGGAGAAGCTGCCGTTGGAGTTTGGAAACCTTGATATTGAGGAATTCGAGGACTGACTGGGTAATTTCTTCCCCCCTTGACATACCAGCAGCGGTAACTCTTATTTTCGATCGTTTTTTATTCGTCCTTACAAATCAGGTTTTAAATCATTTGAGCCTCTTTTAATTAGGGGAAAACTGAAGCAACGGCTCTGGCCGTCCCAAATTCATGAAACTCGGGGTTCTAATTCCTTACTGGCCACCAAAATGGACAAGGGTGTGGTTGCCGATTGGCGGGATGTACGCATGTCATCATCCGGCAGCAGCCGCGGTCGTACAAAAAACAAGGACGTGCAAAACACTTACACGTGACAGAAAATAATCATGGCGTGAGTTGTGTCAGCCTGATCATATCCACGACAACATCCACGACTCCGACAACCGATACCGTCAGCACGAGAGGCTTCCTGGGACCGTTTCCCGCCACCCGATCGACCAGAAACATGCCAGAACCCGCGGCTGGCCCGCCGACCGTCAGCCATCCTCCCGTGTGCCCGCCGCAAACGCCCCCGATGCAGATACGCCCGACTCAAATAGACCTATATCCGACAGAGCCAGCAGCGCCTCACCTCTGTAATGAATGCAAAGTGTTCGTGTATGAAGAGTCGCGCTACAACGTAGCGTCCCATACTTCTGGCAGACGCCATTTCACACTGAAGGAGAAAATGTTGCGAAATGTCAGCCTCGCGGACCTTGACCTTCTGGCTTCGCGCTGCGATTTCTATCGGGTTTTCCGATGGCAAATATTGGATATGGTTCCTACACTGGACTGGGTAGAGCTTAAAGACCCGAGTTACGGCTGGGAACATGACTTCGACAGCTTCGAGGTTCAATGCCGAGTCAAGGATCGGGAGGCCAAGACACCACAAGAGCACAGCTTACATTTTAGTGTTTCTGCTGTTCCCGGTAAGTGTTCCCACCTTCAAAAACAGGAGAGAGTTTCTAACTCAGTCAGGGCCCTGTGCCGAAAAGCTCGGCATCAAGCGTACGAAGTATAGTTTGTCGTCGGAAAGAGTATCCAAAATACAGAACTGGATAGCTTCCGGGGAAAAACGACCGCCGCCAGCTTCTGTTTCACTCGCACCAGCAAGAATCATCAACGTCGGTAGACGACCAAAAGCAGATTGTTGTCGGCTTATCAAAACATCCCAACTTCTCCCACTCGACGCAGTAGAGTACGCGACACTAAGCTACTGCTGGGGCGATCCAACCAAGGGCAATGCACCCCTCAAGGCCACACGGGAGACGGTGGAGCGCTGGGAAAAAGACCAGATTCCTGAGTGTTCTATGCCGCAGACATTGAAAGATGCTGTCGAGGTTGTCCGATGTCTGGGTATCGAATACCTTTGGATCGATTCACTGTGCATTATCCAAGACAGCGACGAAGATTGGCAACGGGAATCTCAAAAGATGGCCACTATATACCGAGAGAGCGTGGTAACCATCGTCGGCCTCACGGCCGATTCCTGCCACGATGGATTTCTAAAATCTTCTGCCCTCCCAATGGTGGAGCTACCATACGCTCCTTCCTCATCAACCGACACACGCTGGTCATACTTTCTCGAAGCAACCCGCGTACAGCGCTGCAGAAGCCGCAGAGCTGGGTTTTACTACCTAGAGCATCAAATCAACCGATCGACCTGGCGCTCAAGAGGTTGGACGTTTCAAGAACATGACTTCGCTCAACAGCTTCTAATCTTTGCGGAGTCGGAAATCTTCTTCAGCGGAGTATACAAAGCCATGTCTGAGGCCGGTGATAGTGATGAGACGCTGGAAGGACGCGGAGTTACCAGTATTGTAAACCTCAGGGCACATCATACACGATCAAGTCTTGCACCACGACTATGCTGGGAACCCTATCATTACCACAGGTTCTGGTATTCCGCCATCGAGAAGTATTCCGGTCGACGATTTACAATTGAGACAGACCGGCTGCCCGCGATCTCCTCTCACGCGCAGGTCGCAGCCATGGACAACGGCGATGAGTACCTTGCAGGCCTTTGGCGAGCAGATATACACAGAGGCCTACTTTGGAGGACCGAACCGTTTTCTCAGAGGGAGCTGCGACATTTGCTTTGCAACAGTGGACCACAAGGCACGCATGCGCCGTCCTGGTCCTGGGCACGCAGCGGAAAGACAGCGTTCTGGCCAGACAAGTCCTCACTTGGCGTATTGAAGAATAAAGACCTGAAAGCTTGCACAGTGGAAGATGTGCGAGTCTCACACCACGGTGTGAACAAATTTGGGCAAGTCACCGGAGGTTTCCTTGCATTGTCAGGTCCGGTGAGGAGACTCGGTGACTTGCGTCCGGAGAAAAGTGTGCAAAGTAACTACGAAGGATGGGATGACGATGAACTCGTGGCAAAGTGTTGGACGGACTGGGAAGTTCCGGTTCACAGTGGACAATGGATGACAGAGTTCCCGGTCAGACAAGCTGGAGGGTTGCTGATGCTTCACACTCTTACCATGTTGCCCGAATACCCGGAAAACAGCTGTCCTCTACACCAGCTGGGTGTTCTCCTACTTCCAACTGAGACTGAAGACGAATATTGGCGGGTTGGAGTATTCGAGACCCGTTCAGATTCATTCTTCGAAAAGGCCCAGCGCCGGACGGTAACAATCATCTGATTTCTTTCTTGTCGACTTGCGCTTCGTTTTGCTGCAGAGTACTTAATTTGGTGGAATCTTCTGAAGAAAGTCCTTCTTCGCCAGCGTGAGTTTTAGAAGCTTTTTATTGAGCCGACATGCCACCATCCACCGCCAATGTCGTGCCAGTTACCCATGCCGCATCATCGGAAGCCAAGTAGCACACGGATCGAGCCTGGTCAATAGGGCGCCCGAAGCGTTTCAAAGGGTACATGGAGGCGATTGCATCATGGCCGATGGTGCTGAATGCGCCTTCCAACGCCTCATCCAGCATTTTGCCGTATGAAGCTGTCATCCGTCAGCAACTCAATTTCCGAGAAGGCTAGCGACCATCCTCGCCGGGTGGTTGCGGCGTGCGGGAGTTCTGATTGGCTGGAGAGGGAGAGGGATACTCACATCCGGGGCAGATGGCATTGCAGGTAATTCCAAACTGACCGACCTCCACAGCAACCGTCTTGGTGAGGGAGACGATGGCGCCTTTGGACGCATTATAGCAGACTGTCCAGCGTCAGCCAACCAGTATCACACCCACAACCCCTCTCAAACACACGCACCCAACCCCGGTATCCCCACCGTCGCCCCCAACGACGCGACATTCACGATCCACCCCCTCACGCCGCAGGGGTGCGGCTCCTGCCTCTTCATCTGCTCGACGGCGTACTTGCAGCCGAGATACGCGCCCTTGGTGTTGACCTGCAGGTGGCGATCGAACACGTCCTCGCTGCTCTCGTCGATCGGCGCCGGCCTGCCCGCCTCGGTGCAGATCCCCGCGTTGTTCACCACACTGCCCACCATATCAGCACGCCGAACACACAGCCCAACCCAGCCCAACACGGCTGTCGTCTTCACTCACATATCAACCCTCCCCCACCTCGCCACCGCCTCCCCCATCGCGGCTTTCACATCCGCCGCCTTGCTCACGTCGACCCTGACGAACGCCGCTTCGGTCGCGGCTCCGCCGTACTCTTCCCGCCGCACCAGGTCGTGCGTGGCTATGTCGTCGTCGGTGCCGGAAGAAGGCTGCAGGTCGGCGCACAAGATGCCCGCGGCGCCTTCGAGCGCGAACTGCTTGCAGATCTCGCGGCCGAAGCCGGACGAGGAGCCCGTGACGAGGGCGACGCGGCCGTTCAGGCGGCGGCCTGGGCCGGGGGTGTGTTGGTGCGGGGCGGCGGCGTTGGGTGGTGGCATGGTTGGGTGTGTTGGGATGGAGGGAGGGAGGGAGGGAGGACGGGTTGCGTTTATCGACGAAGGGGGGGACGCGGGGTTATAATGGCGGCGGGACTGTGTATGTACTACTGGGGCGGGCGGTTGTGTTGCGCGTTGCGTGCAGGCATTTGGCGGTTAGTGTTGTTTGGCAGTCGTTGATCCTGCTTGTTTCGGGGTATGGTCGCCGGTTGGGGGGGGGGGGGGGGGGTTTTGGCCCCCAAATGTGGTGCATGGCCGGAATGCCGTCTCGAGAGGGATGGTAGGCCGTGGGTGTCGATGGCATGATGCAGATGGCTTATCGTTGCTCAAAGCCAAGGCTGACGGCTCGTGATGGCGTGGGATACAGCTCCGAGGCTCCACGAGCTCATGCTCCAGACTCCAGATATCGCGGGGCATCGAGCTCGGCTCCGGTCATATGTAGACGCTACGCATAACACCTTACTTGCAGGTGTATCCGAACCACGACTGCGGGCAATGCGGGGCACAGATGGCCTGGCCATTGGATTCGGGGGTTGGGGTGGTTCAACCTTATTACCCCACATCGTCAACCCCTCGCCTGAGGCACCCGTCCGCAATAAATCACATGTTCCCAAGAGACCAGAACCCGAGTTGAGAGTTCGGAAACAGCTGGAACCTGCTTTCTGCATCGTCAACCTTCTCAAACCGTCCCAACAGCATGCCAAAGCCAGTGGCCATCGTCACCGGTGCCGCGTCCGGCATCGGCCTCGCGGTGAGCAAGCACCTACTCGCCAAAGGCTATCGCGTCGTCATGGCCGACGTCAACGCGAAAGAGGGAGAGCAACTCGCTTCCGAGTTGGGCGACGACGCCCTCTTCCAGAAAGCCGACGTTTCGGTATACTCCGAGCAAGCTGCACTGTTCCAGAAGGCCTTCACGTGGGGAAATGGCCGTCTCGACTTCCTGGCAGCCAACGCTGGAATCGACGACCGCCAGAGCTTGTACGAGGCGGACGAGATCCTGGACGAGGACGGCATCCCGAAACCGCTCAACTTGAAGACGGTCGAAGTCGATCTGCTGGCCGTTCTCCAGGGCGTGTGGCTGTTCAAGCACTATGCGCGCAGGAACCCAGGTCGTGGTGGGAAGATTGTCATTACATCTTCTGCCGCTGGCTTCTAGTGAGTCTCTCCTCTGCCTTGTCGCGAATGCTTTGTTCACGGTTGACTCGGGTAGCTACATGGCAAGCAATCCCCAATACTGTGCCGCAAAGCATGGTCTGGTCGGGCTCACCCGTTCCTGCGGCCCTGATTTCTTAAAAGAGAACATCACCGTCAACTGCATCTGCCCCGCATTCGTTCCGACCAATCTCTGCCCGCCCCATATGCTTGACAAGTTCCCGAAAGAGCATATCACTCCCATGACGACGGTGCTGAAAGCGTTCGACACCTTCCTGGAGGACGATGCCATGACTGGTCAAACGGTCGAGTTGAGTCTTGGGGATCTGTTCTTCCGCAAGCAGATTGACTACCCGAACGAGAGCCAGAGGGCAATTGCGGACATGGGTGAGAGTTTCTGGGCTGAAGCGTATGAGAGCGTACCTCCAGCCAGGAATGGGGTTTGAGAAGCAGCTTCGACTGTGTGAATATCAAGCATGGTGGCCATGATGAGAGTAGTAACAAAATACTCCTACGTAGATGGTCGAATCCAATATCATGACGTATATGTGAGTCTTGAATGCAGACAATCGCGTCAGTTGTCAAGTTCAACTGCCCACGTAAGTCAAGCGAAGTATTCTAACGAGGCAGATGTGGATAGGCTTGATTGTTCGGAACCTGCTATGCTACTAATACATCAAACCTTCTCGTTCCGCAGCTTTAAGCGACTCCTTGATAACTTCGGCGTGCTTCTCAGACCGTACTGTGATGTCCGTAAGGAAAGGGTTCGGAACAGACAGAAATCCTCTGATCATGCCCTGATCGGGCTCAATCTCCTTACCCTCGGAGTCTGTCTTCTTCGTAATGTTGAAGCCCCACAGAGTGCGCACGATGTTGATGTACAAGGAGCGCTCAGCCAAATGCACACCCTGACAAACCCTTCTTCCGGCACCGTACGTAAAGTGATCCCGCTCGTACGGATCGCTGACGTTGAGATACTCCGCAGCCCCAAGCGGCTTGTTGAGATACCTCTCCGGATCAAAGTTCTCCGGATCCTTGTGGATCGATGGGTCCATGTGAATTGCCCTGGCCCGTCCGGTAAGCTGCTGGCCACGGCCACTTCAACGAGAAACACTTACCACCAATTGAGCACCACAACCGACCCCTTCGGTATGAAGAAGCCCTCATACCAATCATCCTCGGAGCTGGCATGCGTCATCCCAAACTTGTTAACAGGCCGCCACCTCAACACCTCCTTTATCAACGCCCTCGTATACGGCAACCGCCCCTCATCGTCCCACCCCGGCAGCCTCTCCGCCCCCACAACCCGATCAATCTCCCCCTGCGCCCTCCGCATCGCCCGCGGAAACAACGTCATGCACAACACAAAATTATTCAGCGTCGACGCCGTCGTCTCCGACCCGGCCTCGACCAGCCCGCCGCACGTATACGCCGCCGCCAGGTCATCGATCCCATTCGCCGCGGGATCATTCAGGTAGAAATCCTTGCAGAAGCAGTCCCGCGCAACCCCCCTCTCCACCTCCGCTTTCAACGTATCCCACAACCCGACGTACACCGCGCTGTCGTGCGCGAACACCGCCTCCCCGAAGTCCCGCCAGCGGCCCAGCAGCCGCTGCGGCCACGCCGCCAGCGCGGGGAAGCTGTCCACCGCGTGCGCCCCCGGCGCCGTCATCTCCGTCAGGTTGTCGATGACGCGGAACACGCGCTTGATCAGCGGATCCCCCCACGACGGGATCCGCCTGCCGTACGTCGACAGCATGATGACGCTGGCCGCGTACCGCCGGTTGATCTGGTAGAACGCGCCCGGGTCGGCCAGCAGCTCGCGGAGGAGCTGCTTGGATTCGTAGTCCTGGATCGGCTGGTATTTGACGGCGGCGGTGGCGCTGAGCAGCGCGTGGCCGTGCCGCCGGATCTGCCGCCAGCGGGGCCCGTAGGGGAGGAAGAGCTGCCGGCGCCCGCCCGAGGCGACGTCCTGCGCGAGCGGGAGGGCGGGGCGCGAGGAGTAGATGGCGGAGCGCTTGTCCATGAGGTCTTTGACGGCGGTGGGGGAGGACAGCCAGATGTAGTCCGTCCCGCCGATTTTGGTGTAGAATATCGAGCCGTAGCGCTGGTGCCAGGCGCGGACTTTGTAGCGGACCAGGTCCGACTCGACCAGGTCGAGCATGTTGCCGATGAAGGGGAGGCCCTTGGGGCCCGGGGGAAGGTGGCGGCGGCGGGGGTCCTGGGGTGGGTTAGTTGTTGGTGCGTGCAGGTGTGGATGGGGTGGTGGTTGGTATGTACTTTGATGGCGTTTGGGACGTAGTAGAGATATGCCGCGAGGAACAGGATGAATGGCGCGGCCAATGTTCCAGCGAGCCAGGCGTAGAAGCCGGGTAGAGGCGCTCCTAACGACACGGGAAACATCGTGGATACCATTAAGGGTGGATTTACAAAACAATCCGTTGTCCTGTTGTGGTCGATTTTGCACACCAATTATATGTGGGCCAAGAACAGTCAGTCACTTGAAGGGCATACGAACATTCAGACCCACAACCAACCCAACCCGCAACAGAGATGAGGGGTAAATACGCACAGACTACGACAACCAGTGCTGCATGAGCATCTCCCACAAGTGCACCTGCTCCCCCAACCCCAAACATGGCGACCCCACAGCAACCCCGCATTCGGGCCATACCTTCCGCATCGGGGACACGCAAACCTCCAAGCAACAGTATATAACGTTCTATCCAATGAACGCCGCCATCCCAAAAAAAATCCCGATATCGTCCTTAACCAGCAACCGCACCTCATCCAAACACCCCCATCCCCAATCACCATGCCCATCACCAAAACCGTCATCGTCGGCGCCGGCCCCTCGGGCCTCCTCCTCGCCCTCCTCCTCGCCCGCGCCAACATCCCCGTCCTCGTCCTCGAGCAGAACCACGACCTGGACCCGTCCCCGCGCGCCACCCACTTCGCGCCGCCCGCCGTGCGCGAGCTGCGGCGCGCCGGCGTCGCCGAGCGGCTGCGCGCCGAGGGCTTCTCGCCCAGGACGGTGTGCTGGCGCAAGCCGGACGGCGCGTACATCGCCGGGTTGGACGGGAGCGTGCAGGACGGGGATCCGGACCGGATGATTTGCCTGTCGCTGCAGCGGGTGGGGCGGGTGCTGTACGAAGAGCTCGCGGGGTGTGGGTGTGCGAGGGTGGAGTATGGGCGGAGGGTCGTGGGGGTGGGGCAGGAGGGGGGGAGGGCGTGGGTGGATGTGGAGGGGGAGAGGGTCGAGGCGGACTATGTCGTGGGGTGTGACGGGGCGAACAGCCAGGTGAGGCGGAGTCTGTTCGGGGACAGGAATTTTCCCGGGAGGACGTGGGACGAGCAGATCGTGGCGACGAACGTGAGCCCTCCCCCTCCCCCTCCCCCTCCCCCCATGTTTCGAAAGGCGCATCGCGGTAACAGCTGTTTGCAGACTTACTACGACTTTGACCAGTTCGGCTGGGAGGACGCAAATTTTATCGTCCACCCGCAGGACTACTACATGGCCGCCCGCATCTCCAAGGACGGCATGTGGCGCGTCACGTACGGCGAGGAGTCCGGCCTGGGCCGCGAAGAGCTGCTCGAGCGCCAGCCGGCAAAGTTCGAGAAGATGCTCCCCGGCCACCCGAAGCCCGATCAATACAACGTTGTGAGCATCAGTCCGTACCGCATCCACCAGCGGATGGCGGAGAAGATGAGGGTTGGCCGAGTCCTGCTGGCTGCCGACGCCGCTCATCTTGTCAACCCTTTGTGAGTTTACCTGGACCCCGGTGTGCTTGGACCTGCGCTGATTCGCATAGTGGTGGAATGGGTCTATTGGGCGGCATCGTGGATGTCGGTGGCCTTTATGACTGCCTTGTCGGAATCCACGAGGGGAAGGCAGATGACAGCATCCTCGATAAGTACAACGACGTTCGGCAGCAGAAATGGCGTGACATCAGTGATCCCATCTCGTGTGAGAACTTGCGGAGACTGTGGAAGGATGCCGAGACTATTGGCGATGAAGACGAATTCCTTCTCGCCTTGAAGAGGACGGCGGTGGATCCCGAGTTCTCGGAGGAGTTCCAAAAGGTCGGTAGAGCCATCTCAGTCGCGGGAGACGCTACTAACACGTTGTGTTGCAGGGGATATTCGCTCTTCAGCATGACTTCACCCAGTACTACCAAGACAAGACGCCGGTGAAGGACGAGGAGAGAACAGACCCCAATGTAGATGCGGGCCCGGCGGCAGACTACGTGAGGATCATGGCGGCGGTGAGATGAAGAGGAATTTGCGAAAGCTGTAACGGGCTGGTCGATTTGCTATCAATGTTCTTGTTTACAAGCGTATTGTGTTGATTAGAGAGCCTCGTCTGTTGTAAGTTGGAGCTGCGGTCGGCCTTTTCTCGTAAATAGATTGATTTGCGTCAGAGAGGCACATATTCTTCACATGCTACCCCAATGGTCACTGGATATGTACGCCTGGTTTCCGAGCAATGACATGTGACCAATACGGAGTGCATGTGGAAAGCAGATCGCAAGACCCATGGATCTTTCACTGCAGACAGGATGAAGAAGGGAATAGCAATATAGCATTCAACAACCCACAACACACCACCAGCCCCGCTAGCCTACCACAATCCCATCCGCATCGACCCTCCTCTCCCCCAACCAAAACCCCTCCCTCCTCGCCTCCTCCCACTCCCCCCTCACCACCTTCTCCCTCGCATCACTCCTCGGCTTGAAATCCAGAACATACGGCTTCGGCAGCGTATTAACCCCCGGCTCAAACCCCCCATCCGACAGATCAACCTCCTCCACCTTCCCATCGATCCCAACCCGCGGCGCAATCTCAAACGCCCACACGACCTTCGCGATGGTGACAAACAGACTATTCTCCGCGAGATGCATCCCCGAGCAGATGCGCCTCCCCGCGCCGAAGCTGAAATGGTCCCGCGCCTCGGGATCCGCCGCCGCCGCGTACACCCCCGCGCCGTGCGGATGCCCCAAGTACCGCTCCGGCCGGAACGCCTCCGGGTCCGGGTGCCGCGCGGGGTCGTAGTGGATCGCGTACTGGTTGATCGTGACGACCGTGCCCGCGGGGATCCAGTAGTCGCCGTAGCGCACGGGCGCGGTGGTGTAGTGCGGCGTGCCGAAGTTGGTGATGGGCCGCAGCCGCAGGACTTCCTTCGCGATGGCCCGGATGTAGGGGAGGGATGCCTCGTCGGCGAAGGTCGGCGAGCGGGCGTCGCCGACGGCGGTGGCGAGCTCGGCGGCGGCGCGGGATTGGATGGCCGGGTGGGCGGCGAGGTATTTGATGGTCGTGTTGAGGGTGCTGGAGGTGGTTTCGGAGCCGGCTTCGATCATGGCTGGGGTGGTGAGGTTAGCGGGTGGGGATGGGAGGGGAGGGGAGGGGGGAGGGGGGACGCAACTGCCTGCGACCCATGCGGCTTGGATCTCGCTGATGTCGTGCTTTTGGTAGTCGGTTTCGATGAAGTGTTTGACGAAGCATTCGGGGGCTTTGTTTTCCTCCATCTGTTGCAGGAGGGTGCGCCAGTATTTCGTCCAGATGGCCGTTTGCCGCTTCTGCATGGCGAGGGCGGGCTTTCGCCACCATTGCAGCCAGGTTGGTAGCTTGGCGAGCGGAGGGATCAGGTCGGGAAGGAATGGGTTTGTTGGGGGCATGTTCTCGGTGAAGTCCTTCATCAGCCCGTAGATCTCTCTAGTGTCTTCACAATCCTGGGGACGTCAGCACGGTGTCTACGAAAAGGTGAGACAAACTTACAAACTCGGGTATTCTCCTTCCGTAAGTAGACGTCATGACCACCGATGTGGTGTAACGCCTGCAGTGATCGTACGTCTTCTCCGGCTCTTTCAGGATGTCATGGAGTAGCTGCTTGGCTTCAAACTCCTGGCTTGGCTTGAATGTGTCCGAAGCCTTCGGGGTCAGCAGCTTGTGGACAATGGCCCTCAGCCGCCTCCATCGGGGGCTATACGTCATGAGCAAGAAGCGCATATCCCCCGAGATGATGTCGGCGCCAACTGGCATCGGCGGCCTGCCCGAAGTGGAAGCGGACTGCTTGTCCATGATCTCTTTCACCGCAGAGGGGCTGTTGAGAAAGATCCAGTTCTCCCACCCCAGCTGCAGCGAGAACAACTCGCCGTATTGATTTGCCCATTCGATGAACTGCCGCTGAGAGCCTGTTGGTTTGAGGAGGTGAGCATGTCCGATCAATGGCACTTTCCCTCCTGGTCCTGGAACGGCACGAAGCCCTTTGGGTGGAGTGGGTGCTCGGCGCAACAGCAGCTGATAGAGGAGGAAGGTCACGATCGGGAAAAGCAAAAGCGTAGCGAAAGCCATGGTTCAACACAACCGAAAAGATACCGTGCGTTCTCAAGAGTCGCAATGTAGAAACACAAGGAAAGCGTCCAATGCCTGTGAAGTGATTTCCTCGTTTTGTCAGCTAATCCAGTGGGGCCTACCGCGGGGTGCCGAATGAGGCTTTACAGCGGGCGCTGTCTTGCTGATCACAGCGGGTGGGGTGCAGTGCGGGGCATGTCACACCAAGGGAGTGTTTGGAGTAAATTCATTTCCGACACTTCACTGGACCAACCCATCCCCTGCAGCCCCCAGCCCCAACCTCCACACATCCAAAACCCCCCTCACAGATCCGCCAACGTGACATAGCTCGGCGCGGGCTCATCGTCGGACAGATCCGCCCACGCCGTCCAATGCCTCCCCACCATGCGCCGCCGCTCCGCCTCATCCGCAACCGCGACCGCCAGATCCCCCGCCGAGATCCCCCGCAGCCTCCCCTCCAGCTCCCTCCCGTCCATCGGGTCCCCCTCCAGCGGCAAGTAGTCCACCCCCGTCTCGTACGCCCCCGTGCGCCCGCCCGCCCTGTACAGCGCCGACGGCGACACGTACGTCCAGCGAAACGCGGCGTTGCCGTCGAAGAACATGAAGCTCGTGCGCGCCCCCGTGACGAACTCCTTCGCCTGGTCGCCCGCGCGGATGTGCTCTTCGACCTGCCTCACCACCGCCGCCGTCTCCGCCGTCTCCCGCCCCTCGCGGGCGGCGATGCGCGCGTTGCGGTAGTCGCGCAGCCGCGCGCCGATGGGGCCGAGGCGGTCCTCCATGTAGCGCGTGTGGGCCTCGCTGTCGGCGATGGCGCGCCGGTAGGCCAGCCAGAAGTCGGGCGTCTCGGCGACGGTCTGGTACGAGGCGCCGCGGCCGGGGACGGTCAGGCTGCCCGTGCCGCCGATTTGGATGAGGTAGGGGACTTTGGCGACGCGGACGGCGAGGATGATTTTGCGGGTGACTTCGAGGAAGGGCACTGTTGGGGGGAGTGTGAGGAAGGTGGCCGGTCTGGGGCGTTTGGAGGTGGGGCTTACTGTATTTGAGGGCGTCGGCGCCGGCGGTGTGCGGCCCGTAGGCGTTGATGAGGACGTCGATGGCGGTGAATGCGGCGGCGAGCTCGTCGATGCTTTGGGCGTCGACGTCGAGCTTGGTCGGCGTGTAGCGCGGGTGCGTCCCGATCTTCTCGGGGCTGCGGGAGAGGCCGATGACGTGGTGGCCGCGGCTGATCAGCTCTACGCAGAGGTATGAGCCGGTGAAGCCCGCGGGGCCGATGACGCCGATGCGGAGAGGCTTTGGCATTTTGGCTTTCGTGTTGAGGAATGCAAAGGCTGTTGCAAATGGCATTTCGGACTTTATGTTCTACTGTACCCCACTACCACTCCCACTGCAGCTGGACCCCACCGGGTGCATGCATCTTTCCTCGCCAACAGTTCGGCTAGAGTTATGCTCACAATCATGGTCTCTCGTCGTTGGGTATCTTCTCCGCTGCGGCGCGTTTCATGTCATCTCCCAACAGGGCCATGAGCACCGGATCGGATCCTTCCTTCATCCACTGAGCGTCATGCGCGAGAGCGACATGAGCTCCCATCTCCTCGAATTCCTTAATCCGCCTCACAGTGTCTTTAGCTGCGGGGATATCTGCCTGGAGACACATCTTCTGCCCGGTGGGAGTTTCGAAGACGGCAAATTCGCACGACCCATCAAGAAGTTGCCTGGTGTATAGGATTAGCCTGTTCTCTCTCTCTCTCTTCGGTATCCCATTCTCACCTCGAATGACAGCAGTCGCTTCCCAGCAGAACCCAATCTCCGCTTGTTGTTTGCGCCGCAGCGCAGAGATTGCCAGGCATGTGGCCGGGTGCTTGGATGACGAAGAAACTCCCGTCACCGAAAAAGTCCACTGCCTTCTCGAAGGGTCCGAAAGGCTGCCAAGGACCGCGAAGTTCCTCCCATCTTTCCGTAGCATTCTCCGGGTCGAAGAAGCTGCCGTCCCACTGCAGGGAGGGATCTTGCAGGTGACCAGGAGAGCAGAAGTCCTTCGTGCCGGGGCCGAAGTAGCCTTTGGCGTTTGGGAAGGTCTTCGATATGGGCCTGCAATGGTCCCAATGCGCATGGCTGGCGCCCAATCAGTTCCGATATGGTGGCCATGGGGAAGGGAAAAAATTACCTGAATAGCACCGTATCTATGGCGTCCGCAGCAACTCCATAGTTGTGCAGTTGCTCTTCTATCGACACCCGCGGCCCCACGGGATGCACGTCGGCGAACATGAATTTCCTCACCCAAGGGGTATATTTCGCCGGGTCCTTTCCGAGTCGTCAGCGCGACGGATTGGTAGCGGGGATGCTGGGGAACAGTACTCCATCCATTCCCAGATCCCACAGCACATGCCGATCTGTCGCGGGGTGGTAGATGTGAAAGGCCCAGTTATACATACGGAAGCGGTCGTTGCCCGCGCCCTGGTGGAGCTTGTTCAGCTCGGCCATGAAGCTGCCTCCGTCCAACAGCCGGAGCTGGACAGCCGACCCCGACCGGGGCAGGCTTCTCGATGCCATGTCGTCGATGGACGCTGTGCTCAATCAGCTACGTACTCGCGGATGACAGGTGTTCGATGCGATGGAGCCGACTGCGCCCCACTCGTCGGCAGTTCCATCATGTGCCGGCCGAGAGAGGGGCACGACAAAATAAGCATACCCCGCCTTTCCCCTCTCCTGGCAGGTGATGGACCTTGTGAACAGAGCCCCTCATTCCGAGCCCCGTCCGTGCCACCACAATCACTTCCCCAGCCAGGCGGCATCAGGGATGCGCAGTTGCTCCGCAGAACCCGAGCTACTTGACGAACGCAACACGATATTTCCGCACAATTCGTATCCCATTGAACATCACAAGAAGATCCCACAATGTCAGAACAAACAAACACAGGCTTCGGCTTCATCGGTGAGCCCCACGACACCAAATCATCCTCCATCCCCACTCCCACTAACCCCCCCTTCCAGGCCTCGGCGCAATGGGCGCCCCCATGGCCGCCAACCTGCGCAAAAAACTCCCCGCCCACACCCCCCTCCACATCTACGACCTCAACACATCCGCCTGCGAACGCTTCGCCCACGAACTCCAGCCCCACGGCCCCATCCACATCGCCTCCTCCGCCAGAGACGTCGCCGCCCACGCCCACACCCTCCTCTCCATCGTGACCGCCGGGCCACACGTCCGCGCCGTCTACCTCGACCCCTCGACCGGCGTCATCGCCGCCCCGCCCGACGCCTCCCGCCTGATGCTCGAGTGCAGCACCATCGACGTCGCGACGACGCGCCCGTGTCGGGCGGCGTGCCGGGGGCCGTGGCGGGGAGCCTGTCGTTCCTGGTCGGGGCCGCGAGGGACGCGGACGCGGCGTTCCGGGCGCGGGTGGACGGCGTCGCGGGCGGCATGCTGGGGGACGCGGGGAAGGTGTTTTACCTCGGGGGTTTGGGCAACGGGTTGGCGGCGAAGCTGGCGAACAATTACTGCGCCGGGGTGTTCAATCTCGTGACGGCGGAGGCGCTGAATTTCGGGATCAGGGCGGGGGTCGAGAAGGGGCCGTTGGTGGAGGTGATTCTGGCGTCGACGGGGGCGTCGTTTATGCTGGAGAGGGTGTGTCCGGTGCCCGGGGTGGATCCGGAGGCGCCGAGCAGTAGGGATTATGAGGGCGGGTTCAGGATGGAGATGATGCCGAAGGATGTCGGGTTGGCGGTGGAGATGGCGGAGGGGCTGGGGGCGAGGGTCGAGACGGGGAGGGCGGCGTTGGGGGTGTATCGGGAGGCGGCCGAGGATCCGAGGGTTAGGGGGAAGGATGCGAGTAGCGTGTATCGATTCTTGGGAGGGCCGGAGTAGTGGTGTTGGGTGGCGTAATCGATTTTCGTCTGAAGTGTCAACATCTTGCTTCACTACCTCGCGTCTCCCAGGACCAGCCACGTACCCATGTCTGCGGGGAATCGGACGTAGCGTGGGGTATCGATGCGGGGTGCAAGTCCCAGAAGCGCTTGTAAATAGCAACAATCAATTGAAAATCCGTAAAACGCACGCTCGAAGCATTCCCCAACCCCCAACAGCGACACCCCCACCTGCAACCACCCATGGCCCCCATCCTCGACGCCGCCGGCCGCACCTTCATCCGCCACCCCAACGGCCAAACAACCCACTACATCGCCACCGACTTCACCTCCCCGTGGAAGCCCCGCGAAACCATCATCCTCCAACCGGGCTTCGGCCGGCACGCCGCCTTCTGGCACCACTGGATCCCCGCGCTGTCCCAACACTACCGCGTCATCCGCCGCGACCTGCGGGGCCACGGGCACTCCAGCGTGCCCGCCGAAGCGTCGTACGACTACTCCCTCCCCACCGTCCTCGCCGAGATCGTCGACACCCTCGACCAGCTCGCCATCCCCCGCGCGCACTTCCTCGGCGAATCCACCTCCGGCATGCTCGCCCTCGCCCTCGCCGCGCGCCACCCGGACCGCCTGCTCTCCGTCACCCTCTGCTCCTCCCCCACGCACCTGCCGCCTTCCGCGCAGACGATGCTGGCCCTCGGCGAGGCGAGCTGGCCGGCCGCCCTGCGCACGCTCGGGGCGCGGGGGTGGGCGGAGCACTTGGCCAAGGTACCGGGGACGGTTGTGGCGCCGCGGGGCGGGGAGGGTGGCGGGGAGGGTGGCGGGGAGGATGAAGGGTATGTGGGGTGGTGGGTGGACGAGATCGGGTGGCAGAGCGCGGAGGGGTTGGCGGGGTACGCCGAGTTTCTGTGCGGGTTGGACGTGAGGGGGTTGCTGGAGGAGGGGGGAGACGTGGCGAGGGGCGGCGTGCCGGTGTTGGTGCTGGCGCCGGCGAGGAGCGCGGCGACGGGGTTGGCGGAGCAGAGGGGCATCGCGGAGAGGGTGCCGGGTGCGCGGTTGGTCGTTGTGGAGGGGAGGGGCCATGAGATTGTGAGTGTGGCTCTTTTTCTTTTGCTTTTCGGCTGGGTGGTTGGTGAGCTGACTTTTGACAGTATACGGAGATGGCGGAGGAGTGTCAGAGGGCATTTCTGGAGTTTCTGAGGGATGTGGATGCGAGCAGGGCGAAGGCGTTGTGAGGAGGAGATTCCCACTGCTCCGAAAAGGCTTTCATGGCGGAATTCCTTGATAGGAGTTGTCGTAGGCAACCGCGAGCTGCATCAGGATGTATCCCATTCTGGGAGTCACTGAAGGGAGAATGTCAACAATCGCACGTAGAAGGAGGCACAAATGCAGAGAAACTCACCTCCCCAAACCCAAGTGTCCGTCAAGAAGCTCGCCCACGCCCGTGTCACGGCTGCTGCCAAGGAACCAGACCCATCATAATCGTACTCCATCTCATCCAGGAGGCCCTTCAGCTGCGTCGAAATCTTCTCTTCCTCCCCATCCGGCGGCTGCGTGGCAGACTCCATCTGCACGGCGTGCACCCACTTCGAAACGAAGAGCACACTGTCCCACGCCGCTACCGCATGCTCGACGCTCCAGCTCAGAGCCGCAGTCTTCTTGATCAGCAGATGGCCGAGCCTCACAGGCGTGATGAAGCCCTCGTAAGCTTTGCTGATGGACTTGGTGAGGAAGTGATTCCGCGGTTGCGGCGCCGAGACGTACGAGGCCATGGTGACGGATATCTCCTCGAGGTCGTCCGTCAGCAGGATCATCTTGTTGAAGATGCCGCTGTTCCCGAACAGCCTCACGTAAGCGATCCGCAAGAGCGCGTAGCAATTGAATACCAGCGGGATCCCGGCATTGTTGTAGTAGGCAGCCTCGGGCGCCTCGACTCGACCGTGGCCGAGGGCGGTGTGCCATCGTACCAGCGCGGAGAAAGTCGCGGCGAGGATCTCGTGAGCGAGCGGCGGCGCAAACGACTGGACGAACTGCAGGACGCTCCACATGTGGACGTTGGCCGCGTGTGTGATGAGCAGCGCGGTGAAGCCGGATACTCGAGCAGGCCCCTTTCCGAGGTCCTCCTGCCTGTTGAAGAAGGTCGTGACGATGGTTTCGCGCAGAGTCATCCGCGGGTCTGTCGCGTTCCTCGACGCTCGCGCATCTTCCCAGAGCTCGGCGGTGCGCGCATCCCACAGCTTCTCCTCGCTCGGCACCTCGAACGAAAGGTCCTGCTCGATGGAGAACAACGGAGTCGTCCCGTACGTCACCGAGAAGAGGTTGCTCATGATGAAGATGCCGCAGAGCAGGCGTTTCGCCGATTCCCGCAGGATCCATTCGTCCCAGCAAGGGCTTGGCAGCTCCCGCGTGCACTTCTGCAGTGCAGTCCGCCGGAGCTGGAACTCGATCTTGAAGAATCCCATCTTCTCCACCGTTGAGAGCACCGCGGGGGACTGCCCGCTGAATGCGGCATACATGGATAACAGCAGGCAGCTTTGGACGACCCACAACGGTCTTGCGGCAGCGGGGCTGAACAGGTTGGATGGGTGGCTCGAGACTGCCCGGTGGAGCGATGCGCTGGCGATGTTGTGCAGCTGCACCGCCCGTCGCCTGTCGAGCCTGTACAGAGCACCGATGACACACATAGACAGCACCAGAGGCCCGGGAGCGGTTGCCAGATCCAGAGATGCAATGTGGATGATGGGGAAGTGACAGTGGAAGCACGAGATGTACGTTTCCATCAGCCTTTCGAGTTCTTTGCCCCTTGGTATTGCTGTGACATCTGGGTCCTCCCGCATTCGTCCGCGGATGTCTCCGCACAGGTGTTCGTACACCGAATCATCTGCTGTCATCTTCGGAGGGCTGGCAACCTTCTCTCGCATAACCCGAGGAAGAGCTTGAGCAGAATCATCGTTCTGTTGATGTATGCTTTGAAGTGCAAGACTTGGTGTCTGGGGAGACGTGTGGGGTGGCTTTGGCAGCTGCGGGATTTCCAATGGGCTCTCTGGGATGAAGTAAAGATCGCGAAGGACATCCAATGAGACACCTTCAGGTAGCGTCTGAGCCGCCAGACCTCCGAACGAATCATCCATCTCGGTGTCGAGCAGGAGATGGTGCTCGGTTGAAGGAAGGGTTGTTGCGGCGGCCGGATGGTCCATTTCGTGTACTTCAGGAATGGCGGGGAAATTCTCAGATGCTCTTCTCTCTCCATTCAAACTCGTTGATGATTCAAACGGATTGTATGTCTTGTCGGACAACGACAGTGTGGTGGTGGGAGAGGGATGCTGTGACGCCCCCGGTTTCTCGCTGGACCCAGAGCCGTGTGTCTGTTCGCCGTGGTTGACAGAGCTTTGATCGAAATCCCATAAAGGAAATTCCATCGTGTTGAAGAACGATGGACTCATCATGCGAGACAGTGTGATGGGGTAGGAATTCCTTCGAGCGTGGGAGTTGCTGGAACCCTCAGGCGTCGGTGGCCCGTTTTGGGAAAGGATGTCATCCGTTGACGTGCTCCCATCCGGGCTATCATGAGATGATGCTGGAGCGCGGGTCCGGGTTTTGCTTGCAGATGGTCCGCTGTGAGAGGCCCTGCGGGGTTTGAAATCCCCGGCGGCGGCGTGCTCCTCGGGGTGAAGAGAGCGCTCATGTCGGCTGACAAGGTCTTTGCGGGCGTAGCTTTTGTTACAGAACCTACAAGCAAATGGGCGCTCCCGGGTATGCACTCGTTCATGGCGCGCACAATGTTCGCTGCGCTTGAAGATCCGGGAGCAGTCGCGGCACTTGTACACGCGCCTTGGACGGCCGGTTTTGGTAAACCCGAATGGATGCTCATTTCCACCTGCTGCAGTAGGGATAAGGAGGTCCTCCATGGGTATTCCGGGTTGCAGTTGAAAGTTGGAGTTGAACAGAATCCAATACCGACGGTGATGAAGGTAGAACCGGTGCGTGAGGCAGCCGTCCGAGTGAAGCGTGGGGAAATGCGGGGAAGCACTATTTCGGATGTGCCCGCAGACGAGCCGCACGCCTAATGCGGGGAAACTCACTATGGATTAAGCTGCGGGCAGCATTGGTATAGTTTCGGTACTGAGGTTAAATCCGATGTCATGCTTCGTGGTCTGATTGGATCAAAGTCCAAGCTTGGTTGCCAACGGGAGCCATTTGATTCGTCCTTGCCTCCGGTCTTCTCCATTGAATCCAGAACCTGCTTACCGTAATAGTTTCATCGGAAGGGAGCAGATCCGAACGCCGGACGAGTAGGCTGTTCACATCACAGATGACGGTGTACGGTTCATATTCGGACAAGCGTGTGCGCAGGTATTCTGAAACTCGGCTTTTTGCTACTACAAAGCATAACTCGCGGAACAAAAGGTACCTCAGCTTGAGAGGCTACCAGTCCCTTGCATTATTGGCTCTGGTATAGTTCTGACGTCCGCTACCATACGTTTTGCGACTGGGAGCGTCGCGCTTGGACACCACTCGACCCGCTTCTCTGAGCCCCACAATAACCTGGAACGTCAGCACGATAAGACCGCTTATAGCGGCCGTGCTACTACCTTCATTCATCACCAATTGAACAAAGAACCGACAATCAATTGCATACCGCCCGCGTCCCCCTTCCTTCGCGGCATCTCCGTAAGTCTACATCTCTTCCATAACCAAATGCTTTACGTCACACCACCCGAAAAGAACCACATGTTCAACAAATGCATCGCGTGACATCGGAAATTGTCCAATGTCTGTCTCGGGGACAGCGGCAGCTTTACAAGATTACCCTTAAAGGGCCATGATACGTAGCCGACTGTCGTCAATATGCAAGCAGTCACGAATAACACAGCTATTGAGATGGCAGACATGTCTACATTCGCTCTCGATACCTCACATGTGGGACCTTTTGAGAGAGTTCGATGTATGTTTTGTCGACAAAAACGATAGATTGGTCTTGGACGGGTTTCCCCACCACGAGACAGCTGGAACTACGCTGTATATGTAAATACTCAGCAGATGTATCAGAGAACAGCAAAGCTACATCTCTTCTTGAACAACTGGATTTACCATGCAACATTTGAGGTACAGACTGATCTTCGTGATCCGGTTTCGGCAGAGGAGTGAGCAGCCGGAACCCGCAAGTATTGTGCAGTTTTCCTTTCCCGTACAATGGATATCTCGGAGAAGTTGAAAGGCTCTCGGCTGCCGGTATGTTTCAATAACTGTTATCGCCGTTACTAAGAGGAGCAATGCGAAGCACTCTACGTAGATGTTGGGCAAGCTGCTAGAAATTATGTAGTATTACGTTTGGCAAACCCCGGCAAATCCTCCGGCAGTTCGTAAAATCCGCCATCAAAGGCCGTGCAGTACGGTGATACAAGTCAGTTTACAGTTCTACTAGTCTAGTCATACATCACGAACTTTTCTATTATCTCTTCGTCATATCTTTTTGTGGTGCGCGCAAATCCTCCATAATTGACAAAGGAACGGAAAGAATCGGCGATTGTTGGATTTGGCAGGATTCAATGGGGGAGCATGGGTGAGCAAATAAGGACGAGCGGAGGGATCTCCGGTCAGCGCCACCGTGTGGTCTCAGTTCTCCGTCCCCCGCTCCATCGTTCGGAATTTCCGAGAAGATCACGGCCGTATGTGTTCTTCAGCCAGCCCCGACATTCCGCGTCCCCTCATGGCAAGGCGGACACAGACCTTGTACCGCACTCACGTCCAACCGGAAGGGGTATCATCGGAGGTCTGGAAGCGAAGAAAAAAAAAATGGGTGTTCAAAGGTGGAGGCGGGTGGTGTGATACCTGCCGGCCTGACGAGAACTGCCGAAGGAGCAAGGGGCGAGCAGACAACACCGTGCGGGCGAATTGCGAGCTCTTGGGGCGGGAGTGGCCGAGATACGAGGCACGGAACATGGCGAAAGGATTTGCAGAACCCATCTTTCGCCGGAACCTGTCGATGGGCGATCGAAGTTGCCCCCTCCATCAGGCCAGCAAGGCAAGCAGCGAGACTCACACATTGCGCGCACTGACGTAAGGGAAGCAAATGCGTCAGTCGCCGGCGCCGGCAATTGTTCCAGCAGCCGCCGGCTGTGTGGCTTGGATGGCGTTCAGCCAACGCCGAATGAACGCAAGTGACAGGGCCCAAAGCAGCCCTGCAGAAATCCTTCACGGCGGACGCGAGTGCGATACGTAACATTCTGGTGGCTGGCCCCGTTGCCAATCACGAGCAGTGAATGCAGGGGAGGATCGCCAATCGCCAATCGGAATGTGCGAGAGCGAGATTGGGCTGGCGATTGACTCGTGGAGTGCGTGTGGGGCACTTCGGCATGTGGGGCGCCTTTGGTTCCTTTTGGCTGGTCCCTTATCGAAACGAAACACCCGCTGTCCGCCTCGTCCATCCAGAAGCGCTCGCGGGGTGGTTCCGTCCGGCGGTAGGATCAACCGTTGGCGTGTCTTTTTTGCAGCCAATCTCCAAGACCGTCAGCGGGAAGCAGGAGAAATTGATTCTCTCGCCGGGTCGGAATGCAGCGTGCTGCCGAAAGGGACGAGGATGAGGTTGAGATCCATGCATAAAGAATGTTTGTTGCGCTCACATTATTATTCGCACTTTGGAGGCTATAATCCGTATAAAAGGCGCAGTTCGTGCTTCAGTCGTCTTGCATACTCCATCCCTCAAGCATCTCTCTCGCCATGCGCATCGAACCCCGTGTTTTCACCCTGCATCAAAGATTCCGGAAAAGGCAGAAGTAGCGAGGCCGCTCCTTTAGACGGAAATGGAAGGTAAACATATCCGAGTCCGTGGTATAGATAAGTCTTGCACTGACGGGAGCGGGGGAAGTCTTCCAACTACGGACCGAGGCGGCACCAAGGAACAGCCCCAACTCTATTTCAGAAGGAACAAAAGCAGAACCTTCTGCAGTTCCTTCACACCCTAGCCTACATGGCGCAGGGGAAGCACGTTCTCTTTGCCGAAAAGGTGAGATCCTGCGATGCGTTCTGGCCCTCGGAAGGCTCGACGTGATCGACAGCCTAGGCCTAAGTCCATTCATCACACACGCAAAGAGACAAGGCTGAGCCCCATGGCAAAAGGTAAGAGATATAGGGTCAGTGCCCGGGTCAGCTCGGTACATTTCTTTTGCAGAGCCTGGGGAACGCCACGTTTGCGAAACCGCGCATAGCGCCGACGGTAGAAGCCGCAAAGAAGACCATGAACGCGTGCTGATGGCGTGACACGGGGAGGAGAAGGAGGGTGTGTCAGAAGAGCAAGGGAGTCTAGCACTTGTAGCGGATGTTGATGGCACAGTTGTGGTAGAAAATCGGTCGGTATTTGAAGACGACGTCAGCGCAGATAACAGCTTTGAAGCACTCACGTATGCCTGAGTAGATGTAAAGCTTATCTTGAGCTTTCCTGAGTAAGTCGGACATGTTACCTCTGCCCAGGATCCCGGAGAATGGTGGCGACAAGAACGAGTCAGTTGGCGCAATCAGCCAGGACCTCATGTTCGAAGGCAGCCATAAAGTACAACCAAGACAAGCACGGGCGGAGCAGACGCGACCCGCACCACGTGGGAAATGCCAGGGCAACTGCCAGGGGGGAGCGGGAGAGAGGCGTTCGAGCATGCGCGTCTGGCGTTGGGGAACGCCACCCCGACGACCCGACAGTTGCAGAACAGGGGCCAAAAGGCTTCCATCCTTGGCGCAGCTTGCGAGCATTATACACGCATAGGGGTACTCGCCCCGTAGTCCCGCGATCCCGTCTACCCCAGCTCTGCCAGCCTTTAGAATCCATTGCTTGTTGTTTGAAGGAAGCTGACAGAAGCAGCCTGGCAGCAGGACCCAACGACGAGCGATGCACAGCTGCTTCCTTCGCTGGCAGGTACATGGAGAAGATCGTCTCGGAAGACAACCGAGAGCCTAAAACTCGCGTGGTATGAAAGCCGAGTAGCGTCAGCACTAAATGCGGCAGTTCCTGAACCGCGGACACGACGGCGGCAGGAAGCTCAATCCGCCGTCTTCAACACCTCGCTCCGAGCAGTTCTCGAGACGGAGTTGCGCGAATCGGTTTCAGTATCGGGAGTATGGCAGCGATTCTCGGCTTGACTATACGGAGGGCCGCAGTGGTAGCAGAGATGGGAGGGACGTTGCAGTATTCATCTAAAGAGCTCTTCGTCAGCTAATCATAAAGGCGGGCCGGGGAAATGGCCGTTTCGGTGGATTGATGCGAATAGCCCGATGGGGAAATGTCAGCCGCGGAATGCGCAATTTGTGGGACCCTACTACTGCTAGCACTGTGACGCTACCTGGAGAGTCATGAACCATGGCCTCCTGCGCCCTCGCACACGCCAGAGCTTCCTTGGACCTCAGCTGACGCGGCACCCGTCTTTTTCTGCGGCAAGTGGCTGGCCTGCGATCCTGCAACGCCCTCTCGTTCTCCCGGCGGACGAGATAGGGGAGGTGCGCAAGAATTTTGCCGGGGGGAGGCAACTGGCAGCAAGCCTTGTGCAGCGTCATAGAGTATCGTATCGATAGACGCCGGTGGTCGACGATCGTTGAAGATCGCAGCAGAAAACGAGGGCGTCCCTGATGGTTCGCCCAACTTAAGCTTCTCCGGGATGACGGACTGGCCGCCGGTTCGCTCGCTGAACGATCGTCAGGCGGCCAGGGTCGGACTCGGAGTATGGGAGGCTCGTGAAACGCACGTATTCTGCAGTCCAAGCGAATCAGTGGGCGTCAGAAGCATGCGGGGAACTTGCCGCAGCCATGGAGACCCCTGGCCGCCCATCTCCATCCCTCGCTTGGCTTGCAATAGTAGCGACGCCACCCCGTACCGTCGTGCCATCAACCGCCTTACGGCGGGCGTTCCTGGCGTCTTCCGCTGGCTTTGCCGACGTCGAATCTCTCACACCCGCACCCAGACGCCCTGGTGATGCCCCGTTTTGGGGGCCTACCGCAGTCTCTAGCCCCAGGCACTCGCCCATAACACTCGCACACGCCCTTCCCGACTGACTCTTTCCCCGCACACTTGCATTCCACCATATTCAACTCCTCGTCATGGCTGAGAACAAGGGCCCGGGTGCTCTGGCCACCTGCGTGACCATCACTGCCGTCGCTGCTGCAATCGTTTTAACCCGTCTATGGATCCGCGTGTCCATTGTGCGTGCGTCCGGCTGGGACGACTGGATCATCACCATCGCCTGTGTATGTTTGGAGGCCCCGCGTGGAGGGAATGACAGCTGACAATCGCAGGCCGGTATTTCTGGAATGACCATCACGATTGCTCGGCGTAAGTGCTTCTTGAAAATCAACAATCGTCATGGATGCTAATCGCCATCCAGAGGTTCAATGGGGACTCGGCAGACATATCGACGAGCTCAGTGACGACATGACGGAAAAGCTCTACTTCGTAAGAGACCCCACACCTCCAGCCCACACCAACATCCATCACTGACGCCTACCCAGAACTTCTGGCTCTCCATCATCTTCTACAACATCGCCCTGGGCCTCACGAAATTCTCCATCCTGATGCAATACCTCCGCATCTTCGCCACGCACAAAGCGATGCGCATAGCCATCCTAGGCACGCTAACCTTCATCATCCTCTACACCCTGGAAGCCATCCTCCTCAGCATCTTCACCTGCACGCCCGTGAATCGCTTCTGGAACCGCACGCTGCCCGGCACCTGCGTTGACACCAAAGCGCTGTGGTTCGCGCACGCCGCCATCAACATCTTCTCTGACACCGTCATCATCCTGCTGCCGATGCCCGCCTTCAAGGGGCTCAACCTGCCCACGAAGCAAAAAATCGCGCTGATGGGCATCTTCGCCCTGGGCGCCTTGTACGTCTACTCCTTCCCTCCCCCCACCTACCACCACCACAGCTCTCCGTTCCCCCCCCC
>JAFISB010000189.1:0-11761 GCA_022560015.1 Diplodia mutila
GGGGGGGGGGGGGGGGGGGGGGGGGGGGGGGGGGGGGGGGGGGGGGGGGGGGGGGGGGGGGGGGGGGGGGGGGGGGGGGGGGGGGGGGGGGGGTGGTGATGGGGTTCTATTTCCTGCTTCATTTCAGTTCAAAAGTTGGGGAGCACATACCGGATAATAGCGAAAATATTCTCCATACGATCCTGAGTGGAATCCCGTATCCGGACGTATTCGTACGAGTTTAAAAAACCTCGCATCTACATCCAGATACTTCCTTCGACTACCCACGCAGGAAAACCAGGGCTCGCGATGCCGGGTGGCCGAGAGAAAAGGGGAGAAAGAAGGAAGAAAAGAAAAAAAAAATGGTCTTTCATTTAAAACTACAGCAACGACAACAACGACGACAACCAATAGAGAGAACTGTAACAAGAAACGGTGGCGAACTGAGTCTACTCCTTCTCCGCACTGCGCTACGCCGCGCTTGCCCCTACCCTACCCTATCCTGCCTTTCCCTTCCCTTCCCTACATCAACCAGCCAAGGTAAAAATGCACAGCGAAAGGAGAAGGAAAGGGAAAGTAAGGGGAAAGGAGGGGGGCAAACTTCGCGCGCAAACCATCTCTCTTTCTCTCTCGAAAGTGATGGCATATCAAGGAAATGTTCAAAGAAAAGAAAGAGAAAGAGAAAAAGGATAGAAAGGAAAATTGAAAAATGAACGCCCTTATCCATCCATCCACCATCCACCATACACCATACCTTCATCCACCATCCCTCCATCGACAACATGCCACATTTGCATTGCTGCTTGCCTCCCTGCCTGCCTGCCTGCCTGCCCTCCCTCCAACGAGGTCGGACGGATAATGAAACAAGACCCACACAACCCTTCTACCTTCTACCCACCGACCGACCAACCCACCAACCCGACTCCCCTCCCCTCCCCTCCCCTCCCCTCCCCTCCCTCATAGCGTCGACCCCCTATCGAACTCGATGACATTCCGACTCGCGCTGCTCTCCGCCCTCTCCCTCGTCGTCGCCGTCGCCGGCTGCAACGAGTCGTTCGCGCCCTTCCCACCGTTCTCCCCCTCGCCCGGCTCTGCGTCCATCAGGTTCTGCACCTCGCCCTCGTGCTTCGCCCTCTCCTCGACGTCCTCCGTCTCGGCGCCCTCGAGCAGGTCGCGGTCCCGCTCGTGCAGGCTGCGCGTCTCGGCGGCCATGCTGTGCTTGCCGTCGTACTCGTCGTCGTCGTCGTCGGCGCCGCCGCCGTGGCTGCCGCCCGCGACGCCGCCGGCTAGGTTGCCGCCGCCGCCGTTGGCCGCGTTGGCGCGTTCCATCTCGCGCTGCGCCTCGTCCATGCGGCGCTTGACCTCGGCCGCCACGCGCATGCCGTCCGAGACGATGTTGTCGAGCATGCCGCGCAGGCCCTTGCCGGGCGGGACGATGCCGCCCGTGCTGGGGACCGACGGCAGCGAGGGCGAGGCGGGCATCGCGCCGGACGGGTTGCGGCCGGCGTTGGCGAAGGTGGTGAGGTTCGCGCCCGACGAGGTGGGGATGTCCGAGAGGCGGAACGAATTTGCGAAGGCGCGGTCGAAGAAGTGCTCGAGGTTCTCGTCGGCGAGGATGACCATGCGGAAGGTGGGCAGCGTGATGTGGAGGGGGTGAGCCGGGTCCAAGGCCAGGTTGGCGGACGTGGCGTCGGGCTTGGGTGATTGGAGGGGTTCCTCTGGATCCGGCTCCTCCTTGGGAGCGGGCTCGGCCTTGGGCTTGTCGTCGTCGACGTCGAGCAGGTTCTCTTCGTCGTCCTCGTCGCCGATGCTGAAGTCGTTGGCTGTGTCTGCTGCACCCTGATTCTTGTTGATTTCGTGATCGGGATCAGCGTACTCGAAGCAGCGTCGAATGAAAGCCGAGATACTGTTGAGGATCGACTCGTCGGTCCTTCCTTCGGGATCATCTCCTAGCGCTAGCTCGTTTAAGGAGGGTTTCGGGGAAGCGTTCTCGTCCAGTCCTCGTCTCGTCAGGAACAGTAAAGCCTCTGAGATCCTCAAGATACCCTCGCGATCTACTCTGCCATCATTGTCGTCATCGTACAGCTCGAAGAAATATTGGATATTCGCCATGATGTCCTTGTTGCCTTTTACTGCGGCCAATCCGGAAACGACATCCTGCAGGTTAAGTGTCTCTTCATCTTCCCCCTTGTTCCACTTGTGGAAGATCCGTTGCATAAATTCGTGGTCCGCAGGCTCGGGACCAGATCCCCACGGGGAGTTCGATTTGGTACGGTTGCCTCCAAAGTATGAGTGTACTTGCTTCTCTTGTTCGCTTGGTGGTGTTGGAGAATCCGTGACAGCCCATTTGGCAATACCTTTTTATGTCAGCACGGGTTGAAGGAGACCGGTGAGGCGGTGCTCAACATACCTGCAAGGAACTCCCTGAACGCATCATAGTCCATCTGCGTAGGGCTCGGACCGAGAGCAACTCTACCTTTCTCGACGTCACCTCCAAACGAGAAGCCAGTAATGAGTTGAGAGGCTCTCATTTTACTCGCTCTTTCTTTCCGTTCCTCTTCTTGCTTCGCTTGCTGGGCCCTTTGCTGGCGTTCGTACAGGACACCGTAAAAGCGGTCGTACAAGAATCCGAGATCGTTCATGCTCAGTTTCTTACTTTCCGACCCGAGATTCCGTAAGGAGGTACGCTTTGCGAAGTTCTCAATGTTGTCCAAGACGGCATCCTTGTGTTTCGCACGCTGCTCAGAAATGGTGTTCTGGGTGATTCCAGCAAACTCCTTGAACGCAATCACCATAAGCTCCTGGAACCTCGTAACCGCTCTCAGCTTGGCGTTGTCCGACTTGGGATGAGCCGACTCGTCCAGGCGAGCGAAGTAAGTCTTCAGCACGGAAATAAAAGTTCCATCATCGGTAGCATCCAGCAGCTCTTCTCCGTTAATGCGCAAAATTGCGAGTCCGATCTGGAACAGAACCTTAGGTCCCTCTAGGAAGAAGACATCCAAAACGCGGAAGGCAAAAATCAAAGGCATCGAGTTGATGTAAAGGGAAAGGAACCAAGGAAGGGATACGACTGATAGTTGGATATCGTATTTCTGGAGGTGTTCCCAGAGAATAGGCATGGTCTTCTCGACAAGGGATTCGAAGACTCGCTGGTCGAGTAGCGTACCGTACATGGTGGTGGAATAGTATCCTGGCAGCAGGCGATCGCATAGTATGGAAAGGAGGAAGAAGGCTTGGGGTTCCGACATGTAGCTGCAAAAATCAGTCTCATCAACAAAATCAGCACCAAGCGAGCCACGTACATCAGAAGCGCGGCCACGACAATGTTCATAGCTTGACAATATCCGACCTCGAGGTTCGTCCAACTGTACGCAGTCAAGACACGCCTCAGGCGATCGATACCCTCGTCACTCTGAAATCCAGGATATTCCGGCAAACTTCTGTTAAGGTCCTTTTCAATCTCATCTATAGCAAGCGATTCCCGTCCGGTATTCTTCGCGAGCGTCTCTTCGTAGAGTTTGGGGTTCTGGAGGCGGAGAACGAATGATCCGGAGGTAAGTTCCCATATTTCGCCTCTCAGGCGGTTTGGTAGACCAACACGGATGAGCTTGTGGAAGGTTGGTTGACGAATGAGAGTTGCGTTTCGGCCGTTCTCTGCTAGGGCGTTAGCTCAACGTGGATCTAGAACCTCGAAACCGCCCTACCTCGCAGATACTCCCGCCATAGTCTTATCTTAGTTGGCTCGCGCAGCTTCCGCGGGTTGCCGGGATACTTGAACTGCATTCCCAAGCCGGTATCGGGCGGCTGCCGTTTAGGGGTATCACCATCCTTTGCGCCGGCATCGTCGGAGAGCAGGTACTCAGAGTAGCAGGTTTGCACCACGGTCTTGAGGTTTTCGACGTCCTTCACTCCTTCGCGCAGTCCCCGCTTGAGAGCGTCGCAGAAGCGCTCGCACTGCTGTCTGCTTCCAGCCAGCTGTATGGTGAGCTTCTGCGGCACGGCACCCTCCTTCTTTGCCTTGTTGGCATCGACCATGCCATTTATAGTTGTGATGGCGAGCGCAAACATGTAGCTCTGGCTGTGGAGGCGCTCGACGCGGCGGACGGCGCAAAGGGGGATTGTGAAGCCATTGCCCGCAGGACCGGCGCCGTGGGTCTGCCCCGTGAAGACGGAGCTAGCGCTCAGGCTGGCGGTGGACAGGAAGCTGGAGCCCTGGGTGGAGAAGCAGAGGAACTGCTCGCTGAGGTGGAGCTTGCCGACATAGTGGTTGCCCTGGTGGCGGTCTGCATGCTGGCTGTCGGTGCTGGTGCGGGTGGTGTGGTGGCCGGGCAGCGTCAGCTCGGCGGCGATCTCCTGGAGGGGGTTCTGCGACTCGGGCAGGCGGAATTGGAGGCGGAAGAGGACGGCCTTGGAGGGGCGGCGGTCGGAGCCCGGGCTGGCGAGGGCGAGCGACGGCTCAATGAACGACTGGGCTTTCTGCACCAAGTTCGAGAGGTTGAACATGGTCGTGGATGGAGGGGCTCATTTAGCTGGATCGGGGGGTCAGCGCGCGCGGAGAGGTCAGGGCGGAGGGCGCGCAGGCGCAGACTGACGCTTCATACTACGTGGCAGGCAAGACGGAATGCTCGGCGAGCGCTGGGAGGAGCTTGGTGTGTAGGGCTGAGAAGCGGTTGTGACACCGAGAAGGTCGCCGTGGACCTTGCGGAGCATTCCCGTGCTGCGATCGGCGAAACCGCGGAGGCGTCCAAAGCCAGCAGGAAGGATGACTTCAGAGCGCGCACGAGGCCCCGACACGAGTCCGCCTGCGTCATCTCTCGCCCTTGCCAAAAACCCGCCCGTTGAAAATTTGAGCCTCTCATCGAAGCAAATGTCCCAACCACAGCGGGTGACAAAAAGAATCGGCCCTCCCGACCTTATTTCGCCTAAGACATTTTACCCAACTTACGTAGGGAGTTTAGTCCATTATCTGAACGTGAATGTGAGCCTTAAAAATTGATAAATGCGTCCAGATATCGGATTCCAGTACCTACGGAAGGTAAGATGGCGTCCTCTGCTCTGCGAAGCCTAGAGGGTCAAATTCTTTAGTGCAAATCTGAAGTTCAATCTTGTACATATGTGTCCAGTAGGATTTAAGTACTAGCGTGGACACAGGCGGGTGACAAAAGAGTTTAACCCGACCTTGATTCGCCGAAGATATCATATCCAACCTACATAGGTAGTGGAATCCACGGCCCGGACGTATTCTTTTGTATTTAATACTACTTTTACGTCCAGACGTTGGATTCAACTACCCACGTAACTTGGATATTCGGCGGAAACGCAGCCATGAATACCACATGCATTTTCATCCTACCCGTGTTATTGTTGTTGATACAGTGACCAATGCCAACCCTATCCTATCCTATCCTATGCAGAAACCCATACACCTGCACACCACCAACGCCCGTTGCATGTCAATGTTTACTCAGGGTCGGCCGCCAACTGCGACTCGTCGATCTCCTCGCCAGGCATACGTCCAGTCTTCTCAATCTCCTTGACTTTGGCCTGGCCCTCCTCCGTCGTTGCATCAATCACACCCTCTTCCAAGCTGAGCATGCCACCGTTGCCCAGCTGCTCCACCACCTGCTCCGCCTCGTCCACGCTCATCTTCGCCAAGACCTTGTTCACTTCATCAAGCTTGCCGCTCTCAAGAGCCCTCTGCAGACCTGGCGGGAATGTCTCGAAGATGGTTCGCGCTATCTTGTTGTCATCGCTCATCGAGTCGGGATTCGACTCGTCCACTGGCAGAGGGGTGCGAATGTTGATAGTCGTGTTGGGGTCAACGGCGTGCAACTGGATCTGCTCGACACCTTCGGGTTCGGGGTTGTTCTTGCGCTCCTCGACAATCTCCGCCGCGCGCGTGTGGATACGCCTGTAGGTGTTGTCGACGTCATCCCTGAACAGCTTCCGTGCTTGGTGGTCCTTGGTGGTGATACTGCATTCCCGTTAGTACGTGTTGAATGGTGTGAGCAATCCACGATACTTACCGCTTGAAGAAAAGCTGCACGCCGTCCTTTCCAAGCTGACGGCAGTACTGGATAAGCAGCGCTGCGTGTACACACTGGTGCGCATACGCATGCTTGCCCGCCATCTCCGAATCGAAGGCCTCGACCAGCAAGCCGTCCGTGTCCTTTTCCTTGAGAATGTTGGGATGCGTTGAGATGAATTGCAGGCTGGTTCGGTAGTCGTCCATCTTGATCCTGGCGAACGCCTTCGCATCAGGGCTGGCCTGGACATTATCAGGGTCATCGTCCTCGATATCCGCATCAGCACCAGAAGATTGGCCAGTGTCTGCCCGAGAGACGTCCGGACGCCCAGGGTTGAGGAGCTCAACCGATTCGCCCTGTTGCGCAGGCTTTGAGGATGAGGGATCCTCGCCCTTCTTCACGTTCGAGTAGTCGAAGCCCGTGTGCATGTCATCACTAGTGATGTGCTTCTTGTCCTCCTTCTCCAGCTCGGCAAGCTTGGCCAGGAGCTGCTGCTGTAGGCCAGCCACCCTGTCCCTGTGCTCTTGTACCTGAGTGATAAAGCCCTCAAAGCGGCTCTCAGGCTTCTTCGCGTCGACCTCCTTCTTGACCTCGTCAATCAGGGCGGCCAACATCTGTGACCACGTCGGCTTGTGCTGGATCTGTGTGTGCACACCCTCGGGAGGTGGCGGGGGCTGGTCTTGCGAGGGGTCGACGGCAGACTCCATCATGGACTGGAAGACAAGCTGGTCGGCATTCTCGGGAGACGCGGTGTCTCTGTGCGACTTCAGGGCGGTGAGGAGGGTGTCGATACGTTCCATCAGTCCGTCATTGATGATGCGCTCGTACTTCAAGGTGGTGATCTGGTGACGGCGCTGAGCGCGCTCCATGTGGATCTGTTCCTGCTTCGCGCGGATAAAGGAACGCTTGTCGACGTTGGGGTGAACCTCGACATCCGAGTCGTCGCTGAGTTCCAGCGCGTCCTATAGCAGAGCTTGTTAGATATTGTCGTGCTTTTGAACCACTTTCACATGCAAAAAGCATCCGTTTAGGGACCCCCGTCCCAAACTGGAATGTGGTCGCATACAGCAAGACTGCGGCTTCCCGAGATGCTGCACTTACCCATTTGCTGTAGTCGATAGGCATGTTGGGCGGTAGTAAAAGAAGTGCTGATGGCGGGGTGCTTGGCTATGACGAAATACTGTCACAGAAGTCTCGGTCGGTGCTGTCTGGGGCTGGCGCAGGATCAAGGCGAGTTTCGGTGGATGTGCACTGGAGAGAAACGGCCAGAGTGCAGTGAGAGGCAGAAGTTGTTGTTGTGCAGCAGGCGCGGAGGGGCTCTGAGCTTCTGCGCGATTCTGTAGACCCCACGACGCTTCCTGATTTGAGCCCTCGGCGCCCGGCTGAAGACGCTGCACTCTTCCTACATGGGTAGTTGAATCCAATATCTGGACATAAATGTGGATTTTAAAACCATACAAACACGTCCGGATATTAGATTCGACTACCTACACCGGTCGACGTATAGCGTCTTCTCTGTGAGGCAGGTGCGTGTGGGCTCAATTGCTTTGGAGCCCGCCCGCTGTGCGCGCGTCGGCAGCAGGGGCCCATGGCGGACCCGACGCCGGCCAGGCATCTTCGCGCGGCTGGTGCTGTCATCACTTCGCACCCCATCCAACATTGCGGCTGCCGCAATTCTCGAGCCTGCGACGCGCTCTCTCCCATCTCGTGTACACGTACCATCATGTTCACGCGCGTCGCTACCTCTGGCTCCGTTTCCGACTTCCACACCATCCGTCCTTGCCGCTGGTAAGGTGTCTTCCAAATCCCGCCTCCGCCGCCAAATGCGCCGAACAATGCGCGCATCGCGCCTCGCCCTCTCTGGGGCCTTCAGCGCTCCTGTGGCTCCCTTGAGGTCCTTCAGGCCTTTCGCCGACCTGCCAATTGCAACATGGACCGCCCCGCCGCTTGCCGCCCGCCGAAATTTCGCGTCCACGCCCTCGCCATTCTTCCGCCAGGCATCCCTCGTTCCGACGACGTCACCGGTCTGCCAACGAGCTGCCGCCCTGGTCAACCCGATTCATAAGCCATCAAATGGCTTTCCAACGTCTGTTCGAGTCTTCACTACCTCCAGAGTCCTCGCCGAGGCTCGCAAGTCATACCAGGAGGAGATGAAGAACAAGGGCGTCGTGGACAAGGAAGACGCGGACGAGGAAGATCGAGAGTTTACCAAGTCCGAGAAGGCTTCGCAAGCGGCTCAGGTCAATCTCAGCGCAAAGCTGAGTAGAGAAGGTTCCGGCAAAGGCAGAACCGGTGGCTGGAAAGAAGTCGTTAGGCTCGTCAAAATTGCCAGGCCCGAGTCCAAGTCGCTGGGCCTTGCCTTCTTGTTCCTCTTGGTGTCATCTACGGTTTCCATGTCCATTCCGTTCTCTATCGGCAAGATCATCGACATCGCTACCAACGAGAAAAGCAAAGCTTTGCCCTTCGACCTCGACATCACGACCTTCTACACGGCTCTTGCTGGTGTCCTCGTGCTTGGGGCCGGCGCCAACTACGGACGTATTATAATCCTCCGTATCGTTGGGGAGAGAATCGTTGCGCGGTTAAGATCTCAGCTCTATCGCAAGATTTTCATCCAAAATGCCGAATTTTTCGACGCAAACCGTGTGGGAGATCTCATTTCTCGGTTGGGCTCGGACAGCATCATCGTTGGCAAGAGTATCACTCAGAACCTCTCGGACGGCCTCAGGTCCCTTGTTAGCGGAGCTGCCGGTCTTGGCATGATGGGTTGGGTTTCGTTGAAGCTTACCGCCGTTCTCGGTATCATGTTCCCGCCCGTTGCTGTCGCTGCGTTCCTCTTCGGCAGGTACATGCGCAACATCAGCCGGAAGATTCAAAGGAACCTTGGAACACTCACCAAGATCGCTGAGGAAAGACTCGGCAACGTTCGTACCTCCCAAGCTTTTGCTGGCGAGATCCAGGAAGTGGGACGCTACAACCGCCAAGTCAAGAGGATATTCGAACTCGGCAAGAGAGAAGCATTGGTCGCAGCTACATTCTTCGGAAGCACCGGATTGATGGGCAACATCACGATTCTGGCAGTGCTTTACGTCGGTGGCGGTATGGTCAAGTCAGGCGGCATCAGCATTGGAGAGCTTTCCTCTTTCCTCATGTATACGGCATATGCTGGTTCCAGCATGTTTGGTCTGTCTGGCTTCTATTCTGAGCTGATGAAGGGTGTCGGTGCTGCCAGTCGACTATTCGAACTGCAGGACCGCGATCCTACGATCCCCCCAACTGTTGGCCAGCCGGTCAAGTCCGCACGTGGGCCGATCAGGTTTGAAAACGTTTCTTTCAGTTACCCTACCAGGCCTGCTGTTACCATTTTCAAGGATCTAAACTTCGAGATTCCGGAGGGTACCAACGTCGCTATTGTCGCTCCAAGCGGTGCTGGCAAGTCTACTGTCGCCAGTCTCCTGCTTCGATTCTACACCCCCAACAGCGGCAGGATTACAATTCATGGCAATGATATCGTCGACATGAACGCCAAGCAGCTTCGTCGCAAGATTGGATACGTTGGACAGGAACCGGTCCTCTTCTCCGGCACCATTGCGGAGAACATTTCGTATGGCCAACCTCATGCGACACGCTCGGAGATCGTCGCGGCTGCAAGAAAGGCCAACTGCCAATTCATCAGCGATTTCGTAAGTGAACTGCGTTACCGGAGTTTGGCTCGGATGACTAACAATCTTTTGACAGCCCGATGGCCTGGAAACCCATGTTGGCGCACGGGGCACGCAGCTATCCGGTGGTCAAAAGCAGCGCATCGCCATCGCACGAGCCCTTCTCAAGCAGCCTGACATCCTGATATTGGATGAAGCCACCAGCGCCCTGGATGCGGAGTCTGAAACTCTCGTCAACCAAGCTCTTGGCGTTCTGCTCAGAGGTAACAACACTACCATCAGCATCGCGCATCGTCTGTCTACCATCAAGCGGTCCGACCGCATCATCTGCCTTAGCTCGGATGGTCGCGTCGCGGAAGAGGGCACGTATACGCAGCTCTCGTCGCGCCCGGACGGAGCTTTCGCCAAGCTTATGGAGTGGCAAATGAGTGGCGGTGAATCAATGTCGGCTCAAAGGCGCGACAACCATGTCACGGAGACTGAGGAAATTGAGGTGGATCTCGAAGAGGAGAGTGAAGGCGAAGAGGTCATGGACGACGAAGTTGCCAAGATCAGAAAGGAAAAAGTCACGCCAGGCGAGGTGGTGCTGGAGCGGACTAAGACGCACGATCGGTGAAAGGGAAGTTGCCTAATCGGGCAGGACTGAAACTGGCTGCATACGGGCCGAGCCGGGACAGCGACAGCCGACAAACCCAGCCCGACGCCAACAAATTTTCATGGCGCGCCGATGATCGTGGCGGATTACCCGCGCGCAGCGGTAGAGGAATCTGGCTTAGAAGCACGTTTTTGGGAGCATTGGGCGAGGTCTGGTTTTGATTTTGTGGGTATCTACGGACAAATGGGTGGGAAGAAGCTCCCCTCTTCGCATCAGGAGAGCACAAGCTGTGCATGAGGTGATGTCTGCACCCCAGCGGGCGCCTTGACTGCGGCTGATGACGCCGACCGGGAACAACGCTCTTGGCCGCGGATCACCAAGCTCTACTCTTACCATGTACCTTGACCTTTAGCGCTTGGCCGTGCGAAGAAGTGCCGGAACGTTTGGCCGAGACTTTGAAGAGACTAGATGTATATTACCCTGCTCCATTCCGCTCTTTTCTCAACATGCAGTACCTCGCCTTGTGCTTCCCCCGTCGACATCCAGCCGTCGCATCCCTAAGCATCTCATCAAAGCAGGCCCACCCACCGCCCCCACATCCCTGCCAGATCTCGTCTGCATTCCAGAATCTTTCTTTTACCCCACACGCCAGTCGACCTTTCCACCCAAGGGGTCACCCTGCCGTTGACGTCATACATCTCGCACCCAATCAATCCACCACACACCCCCGCGACCCTCCCGTCCAACCCAGAACCGGTCCATCATGTCATCATCAGCAGCACACATCGAGCCGCCGCCGCCGCCGCTCGCGCCGTGCATAAATACAACGGCCCCCGCAACGGAAATCGCCCACTTCGACAACCAGCACCAACATCAACACCACCACCACAACAACAACAACCGCAACCAACACCACCACCACCACCACACCCCAACGGACGACGACCTGCACGTCACGGGCAACCCGCACATGCTCAAGATCGCCTCGCACACGGCGTACCGCGGCGCCGCGCGCTCGCCCGCGTCGATCCTGTCGAAGAAGGCGTCGTGGGTCGACACCAGCCGCAGCGTCTCGCTGTCGCCGCGGAGCCTGTCGCGGCCGGCGTCCGCGGCCGCGAGCCCCGTCGGCACGCCCATCGGGACGCCGAGAGTCAGGTCGCCCGCGGGGACGCCGCGGACGAGGTCGCCGGCGAGGGGGTTCGCGACGGGTGCGGCGAGGTTGGGGAGGCAGGAGGGCGTGGGGGACGAGCCGCCGAAGCATGCGATGAGGGTGTTTGAGGGGCTGTTGGGGGAGAGGAGGCGGTTCGGGGAGTTTAGGAGGGTGTTGCATACGGGGTTGTATAGGTGTGTGTGGGGATTTCTTCTCTTCTTCTCCCCTCTCGTCTCCTTCCCCCCCCCCCCCCCCCCCCCCCCTTTTTTTTTTTTTTTTTTTTTTTTTTTTTTTTTTTTTTTTTTTTAGCCCCCCCCTGGTTTTTGGTTGTTTCGCTGTCGTGCCCGCG
>JAFISB010000189.1:11771-64017 GCA_022560015.1 Diplodia mutila
AGGGGGGGGTTGGCTACGGGGTTGGATCGGGGTGGTGGGGGGTTTTTTCTCTTCTTCCCCCCCCCCCCCCCCTTCCCCCCCCCCCCCCCCTTTTTTTTTTTTGGCCTGGATTGCAAAGGTTGTGTGTGGCCTTCCCGGACATGTCTCGTCGGAGATGCTGCCATTCCGCTCACGTGGGCGGTCGAATCCGATGTGCGGGGCCGCACACGTACAGTTCTAAACCTTTACACGTACGCCCGGACAATCGCTTCAACCACCCACGATGAACGAAGAACAGCGCAGTACCGTCCGCAGGAGACGGAAGGTCAAGGAACCAACCAACCAACCAACCAACCAACCAACCAACCAACCCCACCTCATCCAAACCACCGCCTATCCGCATCCCAAAAGAACCCAACGCTAACAGCCTTCCCCCTCCCAGCCAACTCGTCGCCATGGAAATCCCCGTCTCGGGCGACATCGGCGACGAGGTGCACACGGTCGACCAAACGCTGCTCTTCACGCACGGCACCGGCCTCGCGCAGGTCGCCGGCGAGGAGCAGCGCGCCGTCGGCGCCGGCGACGTCGTCGTCGTGCCGGCCGGCACGCGCCACCAGTTCCTCAACACCGGCGACGAGCCGCTCGAGCTGATCACCGTCTACGCGCCCGCCGAGCACGACGCGCGCACCGTGCACGCGACGAAGGAGGAGGGCGACGCGGAGGAGGAGGCGGGGATCGACGTCGCGCCGGCGTGGGCGAGGAGGGGGCAGAGGGAGAATGGGGAGAGGGGGTTGGTGAAGGGGGAGGGGGGGCCGTATGATGAGTGAGCGAGTGGGCAGTGGTTCCGGTGGGATGGGGGGCTGAGAGGGTGGAGTTTCATAGAAGAAGGTGGGCGGGAGGGAAAGGTGTTTGCATTTGAGGCGCATCGGGTTTGTGGGTGGGTTTTCCACTGTACTAATATCACATATGGCCATGCCACGCTCAAATAAAGAAGCTCCAAGCATCCAAAAAGAAGAGAAAAGTGGGACTGAACAGCATTTGGTATATGCCCGAAGTGGGAGCAGTAAAAAAGAATTTTGGCAACGAGGAATTTAGAAGAGATATTTACCATTTCGAACGCAATGCATCGGTACTATCAACACCCTACCCACCTGTCACAGGATCTTATCCCACACCGGCACTTCCAGTATCCTCGTACATCAAGTGTATCCTTCCAAATTTTGCTGCACCCAAACGTCAGACATTGGCCAGGCCACATATCAACAGAGACAGTAGCCCAAGGTGAGATCAACGGCTCGGAAGCCGGAAGGAACAACAGCGTCGGGTAGGGAAGCCATGACTTCACACGATGGTCGGCAAGAACCGAAAGGAACGCTCCGATCGGATGACTTCATCCTGTAAAAGAAAAATTGGGTCCCTGCTTCCTTTTGAGCAGAGATTTCTGACGCTAGAATCGTGCGGCACGTTCTTCGGCCAAACTTTTGATCTGACGTGCCTCCGTCCGGCGTCACTGGCGGCGGGTTGCTACTACACGACCTCCCGTGTACACGGATTCTTGCCGAAATTACACGTGTACTTACATCAGATCTACATCGTGTATCTTGCTTGCGTTCACAAGCGAACGTAGGTTCGGCACTTCACAAGATTGTCCTTGAATCAAGCGTCACGCAGATCAGGGAGATCATAGTCATTCAAAACCAGCAACTCCGAGTTCTTGATTCAGTAAAAAACCCTAGTCATAACCGTACCCGGAATATTGACTACCCATCGTATCGCCATAAACGTTCCCGCTACTGCCAGTCTAACACGTACCCGTGATGGCAATATAGTTACAAGTGTAGGGGGCCCGACGCGACTGAAGCGCTCCCAGTGCTTCCCACCGGAACTTGATCTAAGCCTGCATTCTCAGCAAAGATGCAATCTCCATGTCCATCGCTACCTCTATTATAGGTCTTTTTGTTTTCGCCTCAATGACTTAGGTGACGGTGTAACCGCCGTCAACGCGGAGCTCAGCACCGGTGACATAGTTCGAGGCGTCCGAGGACAGGAAAGTGACGGCGCCCATGAGGTCTTCGGGCTGGCCCATCTTACCCTGCGGGATAAGCGAAGTCCACTTGTTCTTCAGGTCCGGGTTCTCATCGAGGATCTTCTTCGTGCTAGGGTCGCTGTTAGAAATCATTGATGCTCCGACTTCAATGGATTCGGGAAAGCTTACAGAGCAGTCAACATGTAGCCGGGGCTGATGGAGTTCACGCGAATGTTAGCGCTAGCCCACTCGACAGCCAAACTGGCGGCCAAGTGACGGACAGCAGCCTTCGCAGCGTTGTACGGAGCCTGCGGCTGGGGAACGTTGACAATGGCGCCAGACATGGAGCCGATCATGACAATGCTGCCGGGGGCCTTCCTCTCCATCAAGTGCTTCGCAACACCGACTGCAAAGAGGTATGTTCCGTCAACGTTCACACCCCACAGCTTCTGCATGCGGTCGTGCGGGTAGTGGATCGCATCGAAGTTCTCCGTGAAGCCGGCGCTGGTGACCAGGTTATCGATCTTGCCGTGCTGAGCCTATACCATAGTCACTATTATTGTACGAGGGAAGATAGGATCGAATGAAAGGTCGTGTAGTAGCTGTCCGTGACCATCCGACATCTTGCTGCTGGCATTGAGCTCTGGCAACAGCTTGCTAAAGAGCGAGCTGGTTGCCACTGCCGTAGCCAAGCTCGCATAGAAGATGGGAGACTCGGCCAGAATGTAGTGTTACGTCATGGACAGATTGCAAAGCAATGATTTGCATGGGGTGAGATCTGGTCACACTCCACATGCACACCGTTGCCGGCACTCCGGATGCGACACTCCAATTCTGGGGCAGCTGCAAACAAACGATTGTGGGGCGAGGGTGACGGCTTGTCGGGAGGGATGCGTACCAGGACCTCGGCGATCGACTCGTTGACAGACGTGGGGTTGGAAACATCGGCGTAGTGTGCCGTGACTGTGGGGACACTGCATGACAGGGGTCGTCAGCAATTGCGCGTGCTCGTGAAATGTCAAACGCCAAACACGAGACTGGGGGGAAAGGCTCGGCCCCGGAGGTGACACGGGTGAGGACCCTAGGCGACTCATAGCCGCCCAAGGCCCAGGCGGAAAAAGTGAAAAACTCCGCATCGCGAGAGTGTCGCAACAGACGTGCCATCGCAGAGTTGCAAAGAATTGGTGTGGAAAACTCACACGTCGGTTTGGTGGTTTTCCTTGCGGAACGTGTCCATGAGGTTCTTGGCGGACTTCTCGGCCTCCTCCTCTGCGCAGCTGTCAGCGTCGCCAGTAGGTGCATTGGAGGCCATTGACGTGACTTACTGTGCATGTCGACAATTGCGACGTTGGCGCCGCTGTTGACGAGTGCCTGAGCCATGACGAGGCCCAGACCGCGAGCGCCGCCGGTGACAATGGCGGTGCGGCCCTCCATCGAGAAGCTGGCGAGAGTACGCTTGAAATGCCAGCCAGCGCGGCCCTGTGTGGGACGCGAGGAAGGCAGGTTCTCCTCGCCGGGGTATTCCCACTGGACGCTCTCGTCGGTACGGGCGAACTGGCCCTCGTGCTTGCCGGACTCGCCGGGAGCAGCAGCAGTTGTGGCAGCCTCGAGGTCATCCTTCGCCTTGTCGAAGCGCTGCGCTGTCAGCGACAGCGGGCGAATGGACTGACGAGCGGCATGCTGGGAGAAGAGGGGCGAAGCCTGGCGGGCAGCGCGAGACAGGAGCTGAGGTCGGAACATTGTGAAGAGGGAGCTTGGGTAGCTTGAGTTGTTGGGCTACGCAGAGCTTAGGTGATGAGTGTGCAGGTGCAAAGGGGAGAAGGAGTGCGACTTGCGCAAGAACACGAGTTTTGTAAGCTAGCAGCGGTGAAGAGTGCGGGTGTGTCACCGAGACCGGCGGGAGGTCGAGACGAAGGAGGTTTTTGAGCTGGCACATGTGCAGAGCACGGTGACGTTAATGCTGGGGTAGGCGGGAGCTTGGGCCCCAAGGGGCTCCAGGAAATCGCGCCCCGGACTCCCCGGCATTCCCACCGCCTTCTGGCCACGTCTTTGCTGCAACCCGCCTAGCGCCGCCCCTTCAGCAGATCCTGACTTCGAGCTCCACCGAAGCCCTGGGCCTGCCCTGTTACCATCGCTCCACCCTGACGCCGTCGCGACCCTGGTGGCGGAAAAGCAGAAAAAAATGCTGCTCTATCTCGTCACCTTCAACCTCGCGCGGGCCCTCGTTGATCCACAGCTGCTGGGCCAGACGCTGCTGGACGGCCTACCGAACCGCGCGCCGTTGCCCGACGTCATCGTCTGCAGCTTGCAGGAGGTGTCGCCCGTCGCCTACGCATTCCTGGGCGGCTCGTATCTGACGCCCTACTTCGATCGCATCGCGAAGAGCGTCAACATCGCCGCCAAAAAGCATGCCGACGACGAGCACGCCTACCGCAATGTCATCCTGCGCCATGTGGGCATGACTGCCATTGTCGTCTTTGCCAAGCCTGACGTCGCCGACCGCATCAGATGGATCCAAACCGCAGGCGTCGGCGTCGGCTTCATGGAGACGGGCCACAAGGGCGCCGTCGGCGTGCGCCTGGGTCTTGCAACACATGCCGACAGCGACGAGGAGGTGGAAATGACCTTCGTTGCCGCCCACCTCGCCCCGGCCGAAGACAGCGTGCAGCGCCGCCTTGAAGACTGGGAGCACATTGTCCGCAACCTCGTCTTCGAGCCTGCCGCAGACCATGCCGCGTCCAAGATCGCAGGCGCGAGGGCGATAGAGTCTGCAACATCGGAAGGCGTCGCCCACGAAGGCGAGCAAGAACCGCTGATATCCCCTTCGTACGCCTCCGGACCAGCCTCCGCCCTGCGCGGCCTGTACACGCCGACCTCGCACATCTTCTTCGCCGGCGACCTCAACTTCCGCACCCACGACGCCGGCCCGGCCCCGGACGACCACTGCACCCGCTTCCCGCAGCCGCACCACCCCCAAGACTCGCCCCGGCACTACTCCACCCTGCTCGCCACCGACCAGCTCAACCGCGAGCGCCGCGCCGGCCGCATCCTGCAGGGCTTCTCCGAGCTGGACATCGCCTTCCCGCCCACGTACAAGTACTCGACGCACCTCCGCCCCGACCCGACCACCCACCCCACGCCGTCCCCGGACCAGGCCTGGGCCTGGGCCAAGCACCGCTGGCCCAGCTGGTGCGACCGCATCCTCTTCCTGCCCTCCCCCGCCTTCTCCCCGCTCAGGTACACCTCCCTCCCCCTTCTCCCCTCCTCCGACCACCAGCCCGTCGCGCTCGCGGTCGACCTCTCCGCCGACGCGCCCCTCGCCGCCCCTCCGGCCAAGAACGCCGGCGACGATGGGGACGACGACGTGCGGACGCGCCCGCCTTTCCCGCTCAATCCCGACTGGAGGGCGCGGCGTGATGCGGCGCGCAGGCGCGAGATCGCGTTCGGCGTGCTGGCGTACCTGACGTGGACGTACGAGGGGAACGCGGTGCTGTTGGCGCTGGTGGTGGGTGCGTTGGGCGTGGGGGCCGTGGTCAAGAGCTTTAGTTGAGTGGGGGAGTCGTTCGTGGCGGTGGTGGCAGCGGTGGAAGAGTTTGCCGGTGCATTGGAATGGTGGTGGTGAGGGTTGTTGTTGAACGATATGCTTAATGACCTGACGTATGTAGAGCATCCCTCAGGGGAGGGCCTTTCCCGCGATGACGACAACAGCGATGACAACGGCGAGACTAGAACCGCGAATATAGACGTTATGATCAGTCACGTACCCCTCACCCTTCCTTCGTTACGGAACCGCTGAGACACTCGTACATACATGATCACACACCCGAAATAACCGTACGGCAATGGCAAGCGCCCTTGCCGGCCCAGAGCCTCCGCAAATCCTTCGCGCGCACGCAAGCCATCAAGCCGCATCCATCCCGAACCGCCTCCGCACGAGCGCTCGCAGGAAGACGAGAAAAAAATGCCTCAAACGTCAACACCGACCGACAACCGGGCCAATCGATCGCCGCGACGCCACCCGCCATCCATCTCGCTTGCGGTTGGAAAGCGGGAGACGCGAACGAGAAAGAGTGTGCATATTTGCGGACGAAGTAAGCGATGCGGCGGCCGCGGTGGCTGCGGCGGCGAGGGCGGCGAGCTGGGAGAGCGGTGGTTGGTCGGATGTCGGCAACCAACGAAAACGGAGGGGAAAGGGGAACGAGATGGGCCGGGGAGCAGGACGGGGAGCTGGGAAGCGGAGGGCGGGGAAAGCGGAGGAATGGGCGGGCGGAAGGGACGATTGTCGTGTCGTGTCGTGTCTGCTGGGACGCCGCAGAGCGAAGGTATATTTTTGGGGAACAAGGCGGAGAAGTCTGACGAGGGCCATCGCCGCGTTGAGCACTCCCGCGTGCTTCCCTTAACTGAAATGGTGCCATTTGTGGGTACTACATTCTTGTTAAATTCATCGCCTTGGTCGTTGTTTTCAGCCATCCGGTGGTCTTTTGTAGACACTGGCTGTTGTTTGCTTGGTATTTGCCTGTTTGTGTTCGGCTTGATTTTTAGCTATTCTTAGGAAGGGGCGGGACAGGAGATCTGAAAGTCAGTCAGTAACATCGATATCACTGAGGACTGTAGCCGCACAGCAGGGTATAGAAGATTTAAACACTCTAAGGGCCGGTTTGGATGCTACAATCTCTCTGCGTGAGCAGTCGGATCCAATATCCGAATGCATTTGTTTGTGTGCAAGACTCGCACCTACGTCAGGACATTGCATTCAGCTGAATTGATTTGTGCGTATTCAAGACTCACATCTACGCCCAGAAATTGGATCCAACTACCCACCTAAGTAGGCATAGGGCGGATGTGAATAAGCTCAATCGCTTTGCAACCAGCCGTGACCGAAGATGTTTTAAAATCATTATCATTCTCCGCTATCGATCTGTCTATATCTGTAGACGCAATCTTCTGCAGGAAAAAACTAAGCTAAGAAAAGCATCTCATCATCTACCCATTAAACAGACGTAACCTTTATACACTGTGCCTTGTTCAAGTTTTTCATATTATAGCCGCGCGACTTTGGATATCATTCCCCCCCATTCAAAAGCAAAACCCCTGTTGAAATCTTCGAAACAAGACGGCACCTAAGCAGTCTTGGGCTCGACGGTCTCGTACGTGGTCATGGCGCCGGTCGCCTTGGCAATGTCCTTGCGGTCGGCGGCGTCGGCGAAGGTGTCGTGCGGGACCCACTTGGCCGAGGTGTGCGGCGTCGTCTCCTCGAGCATGCGGTCGACCTGCTCGAGCGACAGACCCTTGGTCTCGGGCACCATGAAGTAGGCGAAGATGCCGCATAGCGTGCAGGTGCTGCCCCAGACGAAGAAGACCTTGACGCCGAGGTCGCCCTCGTTGGAATCGACCATGTAGGGGGTGATGTAGCCGAGGACGAAGTTCCAGAGCCTGTTGTAGATTGTTAGTGTTTGATCGTGGCGGGACCATGGATGTTTTTTCGACTTACCAGTTGGAGGCGGTGGCGAGGGCGACACCCTTGGCACGGATGGGCAGAGGGTAGACCTCGCCGATGACGACCCAGCCGGCGGGACCCCAGGTGGTGGCGAAGAAGAAGATGTAGATGCAGACGAAGACGATCAGGCAGATACCCTGAGCGTCGCTGTCCGGGGCGGCGACACCGACGATGGCGACGATGAACTGGCAAACAAGCATGCCGACGGCACCGCCGATGAGGAGAGGACGACGGCCAAGGCGCTCGACAGCCCAGAAGGAGATGGGGGTGGAGCAGACGTTGACGACGTTGGTGATGACGGAGATGAGGAACGAGTTCTTGAGGCCAACCTGCTGGAAGAAAGTGGTACCGTAGTAGAAGATGAAGTTCACACCTATGGTACGTCAGCACTAATGCTTCCAGATATGTTAATAGAAGGTGGAGCTTACCGGTGAGTTGCTGGAACATTTGCAAGAAGATGCCGAGCATGACACGGCGGAGGTTGCCAGAAGGAGCCCAGCCGCCCCTGAAGCAGTCGAGCCAACCAGACTGCATGTTCACACGCTCATGGCGGTAGTTGGCAACAAGCTCAGCGAGCTCAGATTGGATGTACTCGGAGTCGATGGGCTGGCCGCGGATCCTGGCAAGAGCTTTGGCAGCATCCTCGAGCTTGTCGTCCTTGACGTAGTAACGAGGAGACTCAGGAAGCATCAGGAGACCTCCACCGAGAATGAGGGCCCAGGCGAACTGGAGGGAGATGGGGATGCGGTATGAGCCGGAATCCATGCGACCCTTGGTAGCCTGGTCGACGCAAGAAGCGAGCAAAAGACCGATGGTGATGGCGAATTGGTAGCCGGAGACGATGGCACCGCGGACAGACTTGGGGGCAATCTCGGACATGTAGAGAATGATGACGGCGGAGACGAAACCGACACCGATACCAGCGATCAGACGGCCACCAACGAGAAGACCGACAGCAGTGGAGGCGACCTGAAGAATGACACCGAGCATGAAGACACCACAGCCAGCGACGACAGTGTTACGGCGGCCAATCCAGTCGGCAAGAGAACCAGCGAAGAGAGCACCGAAGAAGGTACCGCAGGACAGGATGGAGGTGATCAGAGACTTCTCCCAGGTATCGTACATGTAGCCGTCGAAGGCATTCTCGTCGGTGGAGTTGGGGTGGCCGAACTCTTTCTTGAAGCTGTAGTTGTGTTAGAATTGTGAAGTGTTTAGCGTGTGGTTCGGACGCACTAGTTCATTCCCAGGACACCACTGATGTATCCAGAGTCATATCCGAAGAGGATACCTATATTCCTGGTCAGTGGTCGAAATCTTGACGAGTGGTTTCTGTGAGCTTACCTCCAAAGGCAGCAAAGGCGCAGAGCAAGTAGGCCTTGACGGTGACGGGAGCCTCCACACGGGCGGAGATCTCTCCTTGACCGCGACTCATGGTGGGCGGTTGGAAGCTGGTGTGAGCTTGAGGTTGCTTGTGGGCGAAGATTGTGTTGGTGAGAGCTGTGCAGAAAAGGAAAAAAAAAGAAGAGGCAGCGGAGGCAGTTCATATACGCGGCGGAGTCACAATGCAAAAGGGGTCAGTGCGCGGCGGTGGTGCTTCTTTCACCAGAAAACGCGTGGTAAGCCGACCACACTCGCGGCGTTTTGCGGCGGACCAGCTCCAGAATGCTTCCCCATGGCTTGAGCGTGTCCTCGGGGCCCCAGCTGGATGCGTGGAGAAGCTGGGGGCTTCGGGGGGCGTTTTTCCACCCCGTCCAGAAGGCGGAGAGAGCCAATCAAGGCGGCGAGCAGCGCTGCAACGGGCCGGTACATGAGCTGCTTCGGGAAAGCTGCGGTGGTGACTTCCTCTTTGACTCGTCGCCGCTCGCCGCCACAATTCCAGCCCCAAGACCGCCCGCCCTCGGCTTGTCCGGCCTTGGCCTCGCAGGAGCCGTACGACCTTCCGCGTCAGGCCATACGCATCTGACGAGGAGCCAGCGCTGGTGAATCCCTCGAGGCGGGTATGCCCAATCGATGGCCTGGCTCCAGGGCATTGGCGACCCCTGCGCCGATCGCGTGCAGCACCGCGCGAAGCCGACCCTGCGCTTACACAGGCGTCGAGGAGAGTAACGGTGCCATCCTGTGTGTGTGTGTTCAGGCCAGGAGTCCGGACGGCTTCTTCCTTCGTCGGGCAGAGGCCGTGCGGCGAGGATTCGGCAGTCGCGGCGGGCCTCTGTGCCTCTCCACGGGGAACTTTTCCTCTCCCCCACAGTCCAGCCGAGATGCAAGCGAACACGGGGCCCCGGCCACAGCTGTGGGCTCCAGCGAGATCCATCTTGCCAGCTGCGAGATCGCGTCGCCTGACAGTGGGGTTCAACCGCGCGCGGCGCCCAACGTCAACTGCTCGATGAAAACAGCGTCGTCGACTGCCAGCGCCACACCAACGCCCGCGACTGCGCCAAGCCGTTCAAGCTCTTTGCCGTGGCAAGACCTGGCGCCATGCCGAGGTCATACCGCCCATCTGGCCATTCACCGCGCGCCACAGCCTGGTCACTGGTCACGATCCCCATTCTTGGTGTTTTTCAAGCGCCACACGGAGCGGCACTCGTGTCGTCCCTTGGCATTGATGCCGCTGATGCGCGCCGGGATGCTTGCGAATTGGTCACCTTTCCCGCGCTTCCATTCGCCTGAAGTCGGTTCCTTCGGACCTCGCTGCTCGGGCCCTGCCGAATTGCGGATTTATCGACTCCCTCTCTCGGACCCGCTGTCGGCCTTACGGTCGTATGAGACCCTCTTCCTACCTTCTTTGTGCCGTTCAGCTCGTGGCGAACAGTAAGCCAAAGGCACAGAGAAACGGTGTAATGCCAGGCGCAGCTGACCGGCTCTGGAAATAGTCAGCATGCTTGTACGTTACAGCGACGTGACAGTCCAGCCTTTCTGTTCTGCTCCGATGTCTCCCCAAAATCCCCCCAGATCTCTCCTCATCTCCGGCCCCCAACTTTCCACTAGCCGCCGTTCAAATCCCCGGTTCTCGGACTCTAATCCAGATTGCAAGTACCGAGTCTCCAGACCGACCCACCCCTCCACCCCTCCACCTCCCGCCCTCTCTCCCCATTTTCTCCAGTCCCCACCCTAAAGAGTCTAGAATGCCCAAAGCGTCTCCCCAGTCTCCACACCTCCGACTTTTTTCTCTCGCCAACATCGGCAAATGTGCGGTTCAGACGGCACTCTCCATCGCGCGGGCTCATCCGCTCAGCTCGACAGTAACCACTGCCGGCAAGGATCTTGTCGGCACTAGATTTAGAGGCGCGGTGAGCTATGCCGGTGCCGCAAACCACCGCTTACCTCCGCAAACATCACACCGTATCCGTTCCTTTCTCCGCTGTGATTTCGTGCCTCGAATTTCAAATAGTGACAGCAAAAACCATCACTTGTGTGTCCAGAATAGTAAAGATTTACCTAATCAGCATTCCTGCTAACGAAAGGAGACGTGCGCAGCATGTTCGTTCGCGCCCAGCCCCGGCCGCTTGCGTCTAGACCCCTGTGCTGGAGTCTCGGTCACCCAACCCATCAGTAAGCAAAGAATGCGGCTCCTGACGAATTTTTCTTCACTCGTACCGCGCAAAGGGACCACCGGCACGAGCCAAGCGCAGCCGCAACAGCACAGCGCCGCATCCGACGCCACGTTTCCCGGTTGCTGGTCCAGGAACTAAAAAAGAGCCGCATGACGCGCAGGGACTTCTTTCTCCCCGAGTCGAGTCAAGAACCCTCTCTCTCTGGACCGGTCGTTCCTCCGGGACTTACCTTCGGTCACCCGTGCTGAGAGCGTGCGCGTGGTCAAACACACCACCACTTTTTCCTTCGCCCCTCTTCCCCCCCTCGGGGTTCTCCGCCTCCCACAGACAGACACACACTTCGTCTCCGCTTCCGCCTCCGCCTCCGGATGTTGCCAAGCCCCTTCGCCGTCGTACTCAGGTCCGCTGGCGCTACTAATGGTCAATGGCTGGACCCTTTTTTTCCTCGATGTCGTCGTCTCACTCTCACCAGTCAGGCGGGTGATGTCTCTCAACCTTGACTGGCTGGCTGGCTGGCTGGCTGGGTGATCACGCGGTTTGCTTTTGCCTTCTCTCGCTCTCCCCTCTCTACTTGCGGCGAGTTACGTAGGTGTGTTGGTCGCCTTTCTGTCGCTTTGTCTCTCTTTCACCGCGTGGGCGAGGGAGGGGCAACAACACCTTCGACCTTTTGCCATTGTCTCTCTTTGGGTGCCCGCTCGGTCCCCCGCCGTCAGCGTTCATCCTCCAGCTTCTGGGATGTTGCTTACGGCAATCCCCATCCCTTCCTTTTGCCTTCGAAGTGCATTCTGCGCTGCCCTGATACACACTGCCACACAGCCACCTCAGTTATGAGGAATTGCATCTCCAGAGCAAAACCAGCCACTCGCAACTCGAAGCGCCCAAGTGCGACGAGAAAATGACGACGCAAAAACGCTCAACCGCCTACGTCCGAACCATCCCATCAACCAACCGCGCACGACTTCTCATCGCGCACCATACTCATCTCTCCCTTCAGCAGTGTTACAGCTTACCACACCTTCACATAGCTCATCCTCACAACCGCGCTCCCACCGTAGCCTCACCGCGACACGACATCAAATTGAAAGCCCCCTTCATCCGGACTCCAAGCGGGAAGTGGTTTACGCAACCGCCACCACAACCCCATCATCGCTCCAGCAGCTCCTCTGCAGAAGGAGGCCCGCAGCCTCTCTTCCCGCCACCCAACCCGTCCCCTCCCTCCTCGCGTATCTCTCCATATTCCCACCGGCGGCATGCAAAGCCGAAGACGAGAAGCCTCGTCGAGAGAAAGGCGTGATGCGACAACACAGCGCACTACACTCGCCTACACCGTAATCGGATCGGAAGGCGCTCCTCGGCTGCTCATCTTGCTCGCGGTGCGTGCGTGTGTGCCCGGAGGCGGAGTCGCGTGGTAAGGTGAGTGAGTGTACGAAGGTCGATCGGGTCGAGAGCGTGCCGCTGCGATCTGCTGCTGCGACGAGGATCATTGCTTGTTGGGGCCATCTGTTTCCCCCGGATCGGACGGAGCATCGATTCAGTCGTTCCCGAAGGGGGAAAAAAAAAAAAGCAAGACAACGATCGTCATCCCTGAGCTACGCAAAAGGTACACACGCCGTTTCGTGGTGCCGGACCGGGAAGCCACGTAGGTGCGAGAGTGGCGTAGCGGGTCCCGGAAGAAAATTCGGGCCCTCGTCTGAGTCCGGCGCGGAAGACGCTGCTGCACTCTTCCTACTTGGGTGGTTGGTTGAACCCGATATTCGTATATAGGTGTGAGAGCCTCGAACGCGGGCGAATCCCTCCAAATACGCATTCAAACTACCCGTACAAGCATGGTGCAACATCCGTGAGGCAGGCAGATGCGGGTGGGGTTCAATTGTTTTAGAACCCCGCCAAGGGAGTCGACAAGAAAGGCTGGTTGAAGTTGCGTCAAAATCTTATATTCATAGATGGCATCCCATCATGACGGACAGCCTCGTCTCGTCGACGCCAGTGACAGAGAGTGAGACAGAAGAGAGCACGTCGTCCACTCACTCTCCACAGATCGTACAGGATATGATATACAGCGCCCCACCATCGCACAAGCTCCCCCTTTCCACCACCACCACCACCACCATCCCTCTCCTCAACCCGCTCACGCATCCACCTTCCTGGGTATCTTAACCTGCCCCCTCTTCCGATCCTCATGCGGCGCGCCATACCGCCAACCCACGCCACCGGGATGCTTCCCATCGCGGCCGACCTGCTCGACGCTGAAGTCCTGAAACCTGAAATCCCACCGCCTGCCCTGCACGCGCTGCGTGCGCGCCGCCTTCTCCGCGGCCTTGCGGTCGCGGCGCTCGCGCTCCAGCTGGTGGCGCTCGTTGCGGGCCTTCTGGCGGTTGACGCGCTCCTCGTAGTCGAGGCCGAGGAAGGTGTCGCGCTCGGCCTCGACCATGTCGGGGAGGGGGATGCGCTTGTCGACGGGCAGCAGGTCCGGGGCGAAGGCGCGCGCGGCGTCGGCGCGCGTGAAGTGGCGCGACTCGGAGACGGGGTGGAAGAGCTGCTGGCGCGTGGCCGGGTGCACGGGCACGTCGGCGATGCCCTCGTGCGCGGGTTGGAAGCGCGAGTTCTGCGCCGCCGGCGTCGTGGGCAGCATCTGCAGGACCGCTTTGGCGTAGGGCTTGGCCATTGGTTTGCCCTGGTGGTTGGGGGTGTCTGCTGTCAGCGCCTTGCTGGTCTGCTGTACGGGCTGGGACAAGTGGGGGTGTTTTTGTGCGGATCAGAGATTTTTAAAGGTTTTAACCATGTGGGAGTCTTCAAGACTAATCGAATTTTTTTTTGTGCTCATCTTTCGAAAAAAACGAAGGGGTCGACTTGAACGGAAGTGGGGAAAGGGATTTGTTGCTTACCTGTGCCTCCCACTGCTTCTCCATCGTCTTTAACCGCACGACCGCTGCCGCCCTCTCCATCGTGACCTTGAATCTCGTGCTGACCACCGACAGCGGCAGGTTTGTGTTGGTCGCCATGTTGTAGATGTCCTCGCGCAGCTCCTCGCTCAGCACCGGCTGGCTGTAGAAGTGCTTGTTCAGCGGGAACGGCACCAGGTCCTCCTTGCTCTCCGGCGGCAACCTGCCGTCATCGCGCGCCGCCTGGGCCTCCGTACCCTTGGGAGACCCGATGCGATCCTCGAGCCCTCCATCCCCCGGCTCCTCCTCACCCCGCTCCTTCGGCTTCGGCTGCGCGTTGGCAACCTCCCGCAGCAGGTTGCCCTGCTTGTCGTACGCGCCGAGGTAGTTCGTCGACCCCGGCAGCGGATGTCTGAGCTTCGCTCCCGGACCGTTCAGCCAGTCGTACATCTGCCGCCGCAGCAGCGTCTGTTCATTGCGACATGATCGAGAGAAGTTGCGGGCGTGCCATTGGTGTGATGCTTGTGATGTGCACTGTGACCGCGCGGCCGGGATGGATTGGGAGAGTGAGGATGTGAGGCTGGAGGGAAGCCGCGAGGGCATTGTGGCGCGAGGTCGGAGCTTGGCTCAGCGGTAGGAAGAAAAGGCAATATTAATTACAACGGAAGAGAATTGGGCAGCGAAAGTGGGGAGGGCGGGCGTTGCGGAGGGTGGACAGGTGGACAGGTGGATGATGAAGGTGTGGTGGTTCGGCGGGCGGCGAAGTTTTCTTGGGCGCAAGCTGCCGACAAGCGAGGGAAGCAGCCATCACGTGATCATTATCACCCATCTTGCTTGTAATGACTCCACCCTGACGACGCCTCAGGCCGGGGCTGACGATCGTCGTGCCGAGAGCCAGGACGCACATAGATCGTCAGGGCCCTAATACCAATGGCACGTTAACTTCCGGCACTATGCAGGTCAGCCTGGCGATCCTGCACGATACTCCATTCAGCATGCGGGGGTAAAGACAGATCTTAATTCAAATGAAACAGCCCTTCTGATGGAATCTAGCTAGAGTGATAACGAAACGGCAGCGCAAGCGAGCGAAAGACCATGATGCAATGACTACGGAGATTCCAGCCGTGAACAAACACCAACCAAGCATGCACCTCCTCACAAGCGCCCTACTAATGTGCGATCCAGCGCCGGAATCACTTCCACACCCAATCCACACATAGACGATATGCATGAGAACCCAGCAGAATCGAATCCGCATCCAAGAGAATCGAATCGAACCGCGATGACGACGAATCCCAATAACACCCTTCCCAGATATGCCCCTACTCCAGCGACCGTGCTTTTCCTGCCCAGCAGACCAGGCCGATGAAGAACGTCCTGCTCGATCAGTGGAGATCTAAGCACGCAAAAAAAAAAAAAAGGGAAAAGAGGAAAAAGAGGGGTCCCAAGGAACAGAACACCCGTGATAATGCAACAACGCTACCGACAACAGGCCAGGACAAAAATGCAGAAAAACGCATGAGGGGGAATCATTGCTGTATGCTGTAAATGAAACCACCTCCAAAGTGACCTGCAGGCCTAGGCGGCCTTTGTGGAGTACGTCGCGCCGTGACCGTGAAACCCATTTCCCATGCGGGAACAGAACCAGAAATGAATACAGTTGATAGAACACCATGCAAATGTCTCGGGAACGACAGAAGACGTTGGGATCTCGGGACAAGAAAAGAGAAAGGGAAACGAAGAAAGGAAAAACAGCGCGCCCGTACTCCGACCCACCCGTTCGCTAAAACTCCTCCAGTATCATGCATAACAGCATGAAGAAATAAAGAAACCAATCCGTCTATGCAATTAACGGCCCATCATGTAATCGGAATAGCCGCCGGCCATGCTGCCGAACCCGCTGTTGGCGGCGGCGGAAGCCATGCCGCCAGTGAGAGGTTGACTTCTCATGGCGTTGGGCGGCACCCCGAAGCCGCCGTTGGAGAAGACCCCGAAGTTGGAAGATGCATTCATGCTCACTGGCGAGCTCATGCCAGGAGGTGTGAGGCCAGGCGGAGGCCCGGTTGCCGTAGTAAAGTTCTGGTTCATGCCAAATCCACTACCAACGCCTGGCATAGCACTGTGAGGCGTCATCGGTGTCGGGGGGATATTATTGGTGTTGGTCTGTCCATTCCGCACGCCCAGGGGATTCTTCGAGAAACTCAATCTAATACCACCCTTGACACTGTTGTGGAGAGGATGTCCGTAAAGTTCGTTCAAAGCCTTTGTGGCGAACGAAACGTCTTCGAATTCAACAAAACACATCGGACCGTTCGCCTTGGTCCGGAAGCACAACCGCTTGTAGCCGCGTTGCTTGGAAAACATGGCCTTCAGCTCATCCTCCGAGGTATCGATTGGGAGATTGCCAACATAGAGCGTGTTGCAGGGCGGGTTCTGATCTGCCGGATTGACCGGGGGATAGTTGTGCCTCTGATAGTGGTGCGGGGTCAGCTGATAGTTGGAGTTTGGTCCCATCGGGCCCATGGTTGATGACATGTTCTGTGGAGACATGGTCGTGATTGGTGGTCCAGGAGACTGCACGGGCCCAACAGAACGCGGTGAGGCGAAAGTCGACAAAGGAGGGGAAGTGAGCCCGGTGGTTCCGCTCGTCGTGTTCAAAGAGAGACTGGCAAAGCGAGACACAGGTAGCGATGGCTGGGTAGTACGGCGGGCCATGTTCGGCCCGTTCTGGCCGCTTCTTGCGTATGCCACCGGGTCTTTGATCAGTTCGCTCGTCTCATCATCACCTGCATCATCGTTGATCAGCTGCTTGCTGAGATTCTGCGTGGCTTCCCCGAAAGTCTTGGTTCCGGTGGGAGACTTGGGTCCGAAAAGGCCCCCCTCGGGAATCGAGAATTCAGCTCCTCCAAGACTCGAGGAGCCGTTTGGCGGAGACATTTTCTCCATGGACTGAAAAGTGCCGTTGAAGCGGGATGACTGGCGGCCAAGCGTGGAGCCTGCCGAAGAAGTTGAGCCCGAGGTCTGGCGGCTTGCGGTGCCATCGACGGTGTTGCGCCTGGCCCCGATGGCGCCGGGAACGGTGTTGCTGGGCAGTAGCTCGACGACCATCTTCGCATCGTTTGCGGCATTGGCCTTTCCGTTGAGCCTATCTCTGGCCTCTTGAGCGCCTGCTAGGGTCCTAAATCGCGCAACTGCAGAGACGAATCCTTTGTCCTCAGCAAAATCCGCCTTGATGATCTCCGTGTTGATCAGGTCCTTCGCGAAGAGGAGCATGCTGCGGACGGCTTCGTCGCTGGTGTTCCGCGGCAGCTTGCGCACCAGGACGGTGGTGGCATACTTCATGTCCGAGCCGCTGAGGGTCGGCTCCAGCTCGCTCAGCGAGAGCAAGGAGGACGGCCCGCTCTCCAGCGCCTTCCTCTCACCGATGGGCGACAGGGTGTAGCTGTGGGACAAGGGGGCGCCGGTAGTCGAAAAGACGTCTGCCGTCATTGCTCCCGCGGAGAAGGGCAGTTTTGGCGGGGATGACGAGGTAGAGCTGAAGGAGCCGTGCAGGAATGGGCTGTTGGACGAGAGATTGGACGGACTCGTGCTGCTTGAACTTGGCCCCGCGGCCATGTCGTTCTTTGTGCGTCGTTAGCAGCGGGCGGGCGGGCGGGCGCGTGACAAGGACGTAAACCGCGCGTAATTGAGGCTGTGGGACAAAGAAGGGAGCGAGCGAGGCGTGGTCGAGCGATCGCTGCGACGATTCCGGCGAGGCAAGGCTGGCAGGCGATCTGGGCAAGGGAGAATGCAACGGCTGATGGGGATCGGCGCAGGCGGGCTCAGGGTGCGGAGGCGCTGGGTGCTTCGTCGGTGCGGCAGCCGGGTCTGGCGCGGTCGCGTCGAGGGCGAGGGCGGCGTCTTGAGAGGTGAGGTTCGCGATGCGATGCGACCCGACCGAGACACGGACAGTTCGCAGACCCCGGCAGGGCTTGTGGGCCGGGTAATCGGTCAGCGGAAGGCAAGTCGGGCGCTAGCAGAAGCCCTTGGTGGTCAGGGAGATGCGCATGCAGCAGCTGAGTGGTGGGCGTGGTCGGAGCGACGGGTGTGGTGGACGGAGAGGTGTGGAGAGGATGGTCGAGCGAGGGTCGAGCGCAGCTTGGACGTTGGGGCGCTTTTGGGGGGGCCAGCCAAAGCTTCAGCGATAGCGGGACGCGTGCGAGCGGGCCAATGGGAGCGGGCGCGCAGGCAGCGTTGGATCCGGAAGGACGAAGGGCGGGAGCGTGTGGGGGGAGCGAAGGGGCAGCGGGCAGCGAAAGGCAGCAGCACGCGGGCGAGTGCAGAGGCGCGGCTTAGCAGGCGTTTGGGCGGAGGCTGAGAGCTGGCTGCTTGGAGATAGCTGACACAAGAGGCGTGACTCGCCGGGCGCCGGGGTGGGCAGCAAAGCCACAGCGGGCTGGATTGGGCAGCGCGCGCGGCGATCGATTGGCCTGATAGCAAAGGCGAGTGAGCGAGTCGACGCGGATCCACGGGCGCGGCGGGGCGCGTTGTGCTCCGGGCGCCGCGTCGTCTGGTCTCCAGAAGTCGCACTGCTGGGCATCTCGCATCCTTGCAGCCCGGGCGGCATCTTCCTGGCACGCCTGCCATGCTGCCATGATCCCAGGAACTGCAGCCGTCCCTCGACGCCGGTCCCCCAAGGGCGACCAGCCTTCGCAGGCGAATCACCGCCCCAGGCCCGTCGGCAGACCAGCCGCCGCGGCTTGACTCATCGGGCGAAGCTCATGATAAACTCTCGCGACTCGCTCCCGAGCGACGATCGCGGCGCAAAGCAGCTAGCTGCCCGCGTGGAGCGTGCCCCAGCCCAAGACCAAGAGCTCCGCCGTCTCCGCTGAGACACGACGACACGTTTTAAGATTCCCAAACGGTTGCGTGCGCGCCGCCTCCGACGGCCTCATGGCCAGCAAGAGCCTCATCCCGGCGCACGTGAAAGCGCCCGCCGACGCCGCGCTGACCAGCCGTCCAGCCGTCTCTAGTAGTAGTAGTAGTAGAGAATCCATAACTGCGTCCCGTCCGCAGCTGACGTTTCGCCAATGGCGCTGCCACCGGCCCGCGTTGCGTCGAGTGCTCCGCTGCCGCACGGCAGTGAGGCACAGCCCGCCAGCCGGCGCCAGCTTCCAAACTGAAGTGGCCCTGGCCCTGGCCCTGGCCCTGCCGTCACCGTCACCGTCGCCGTCACCACTTTGCTTTTGATCGGAGATCACAGGAAGCCGGCCACGAACTGCTCCGCAGCGAGCGTCGCGCAGTATCGCCCTGCAACGTGGAGCCACCCAGGGTGAGGGCGCCCGTGCAACCACACACCCAGCGCCGACCCGCCATCCGCCATCCGCCATCCGCCATCCGCCTCCCGCAGCGAGTCGAGCCGACGCAGGCCGCACACCCATGCCATCGAAGCCGGCAGTCTCGAGGCGATCTCCCTGTGTCACTCCAACCCGCGGCCCGTGAGCTTACGTTTCATCCCCTCGACGTGCCGTAGCACACGCTGACGCTGCCGCTGCCGCCTGGCCAGTCCAGCAGGTACCTCCCCACCGGCCACTGGACATGTCACTTGACACTGCATGCCGTTCTCAGTATCGTACACTCTCTGCTCAGCCTCGTCTGGCGGTCCCGGAGCGGGCCCGAGTACAGAACGTTGGAATGTGTCCTTGTTTGTTTCGATAAGGGCATGCTGCCCGCGCCGCCGGGACCAAATGAGATCGCCCTGCGCTATCTCTGTGCTCCGATATTCCTTTTCCTGCTGTTTGAGAAGGCTGACACCCTACGGGCCAGCCCACTGACGACCTGCTCCAGCCTGGCGGAACGTTCGAAATCCCCTATGCTTGCTGCAAGGAAGCTCTGCGATCTTGCGCGTCCCGTCCCTCGTCAAGATCGACGCTTGCCGGGACACTGTAATTGCGTGCGCCCACGCCAACGCCCAACTTCATCGTCCGGACGCCGTCATCCAGCCTCATCGCTGGATTTGTCCTGTTCTGGTCAGCTGATTCGAACTGTTTCAATACGCCATATGTCAGCCCCGCCGAGGCCTCGTCAAGGCAGAGAGAATACAAAGCCTCGAGGGCTCTCACATGGCAACGGCTCACCTTTAGTGCTAAGGGTTCTATGGGGATCTTTACACACTCGAAGACAGGGATGTCTACACTACCAACATGCCGGCTTCTCTAGGCGCAGTTGTAGACGACTGATTTGGCACGTTTCTGGAAACGGCTTTCCTGAGAAAAGTATCCTCCTCGTGCAGCACTTAGATTTCGGTCCTCCAAGGTTCGTCCCTGCTGGGATCCAACCTCCGCGTGCGCAAGGGCTTACGGTCCTGAATCAGACCTCACTCGACGGATCGGCGGCCATTATTGCGGGGTCAGGCTACCCTCGTCGTATCCGCGCAGGCGGACGACTGTCTAGAACGGTCGTAGTTCGGGACCGCGACTCTGCAGCGCTTCCTCAGCAAACCTCTCGTATTGTGTCAACCAGACTGCCTGCACGTCACCAGTCATGCCAACTCTTAATCCAGATAATCTATGCCTTGCTCCACTTAATCGGCCAGCGCTTATGAGGCTGCAGCGCTTCTGCTGCAATCGCGTCCCTACCTGCGTTAAGTCTGGCCTTGATTCTGCGGTCGCTCCATCAACTAGTCTAGCCGCGCTTGGCTGCACATTGAGCCAAGCTTGACAAGCCCTCCGAAAGGGATGTCTCATACACCGCGCGTGAAAATGGAATACTTCTGATCGGACAGAAACTGGCGCCGCCGCCGCAACCGCAACCGCAACCGCACCACTACTTCACCGAGTACCGACACGACATTAGGCAATACCTCTCCATGGCATCTTCTGGATCAGCACACGACCCCAGAGGTTTTGCATACTGCGCCCGATGGATAGTCTTCCGCAAAACTCTCCTTACTAATATAGGCTTTCCCCGGTGAACCCTATGCTCTTGGATCCGGGGCGGCTTTCGGGAATCGACGTCGGAGAGACTGCCGGTAGGGCAGCCGTCTATACTAACGGCAAAGCAAGATTTCCGCATGCCCTGCTGCATCTCGGAGACCACCGGCAGGTCTCGCACGGCGAGCCATGCGGGTCACGCCCACCACTTGCACGTTTGTGTGGCAGCAGGGTGCAGGCAGCGACGTGCCTGAAAATGGATTTCAGAGCGAGTAGGCATGTGAGCAAGCCAATGGTAGGTGCCGCAGCCGGCCGGCAAGCCTTACAAGCGAATAGGGCTCAGCCATTGAACCCGCCTCGCCGTCACCCCTCCTTCACCTTAGCATCGGGCGCCCCACAAGCCTTTTGCAGGGAACGTCAGCCCTCTGGAAACGGCTCCGGGGACTCGTGACACGGGCCAATGGGCTTTTTGGGTCAGCCATCCGCACCAGCATGTACATCCTTTTAGCGGCGGGCCGAGGCGTGTGCCTGCCGAGTCATGAACCAGTTACTTTTCCCTTCATTATTGCTTGGGCAACCTGTGGGTTCCAATGGCAGGCTGTGCCACTGGGTGTAGGCCCAACCTGTTCCACATTTGATGTGTGTCCGCTGGGACCCCAAATCAGGCACCGAAGTGTGGCACAGGTACAATGCCTGTACATTACATGCCACTCACGCTTCGATTGCGTTCCCGCTGCAGATGGCGCGTTGTCAAAGTTGCTCCTGCACATTCCATTTCACCACCGCCGTCCTTTCGACGACTGCAACGTTCACAGACCTTGGCCTCGAGACATGACCGCATCGCTAGCTACAGCCGCCCTTTCTTCCGGGACTTGCTCAGCTCTCCAACCAATTCGAGATGTAACCTCAACCGTCTCGAAAAACCATCCACGCATCGCCATCATCGCGCACCCTCCTCCCTCCGAGCAGGAATGAAACGAGACGAACCGGCCTTTCCCAAGAATGATCCATTCAGCGTACCACAAGTGCGACCCGGTTGCCGAATGGTCAGGGTTCTACGGGCCCATATCCGACGTGACTGGTCGTGACCGACGCTGCCTGCCCACCATGCCATGCCAAGCCAAGCCCTCACTCCCATCGAATCTGAAACACCGCGAGACATTGTCTCAGTGAGAAAAAAAAATCGTCCGAGAACCTTCTTTTGCCTTTCTTTCCCTTTTCCTTTTTTTTGGCTTCTTCCGTCCCGGAGGCGGGACGGTCTAGGCTACTTAGCCGGGAAGGATCGGGGCGCTGGGCTTGGGGGGGGGGGGGGCGGTGAGCCGCTGAAATGTCGTCTTGCTGATACTGCTTCTCGGCAGCCGTATGATCAAATTCATCCCCTTGTTGTTGTTCTGTTCATTTTTCCAAAGTGCTATGAACGCCCCGCTGGAGCGTTCACGATGCACCCACTTCGCAAAAGCTCATCCGCCGCATTAACAATGCGCTACACCTCTACAGAGAACGGCGGACTTTCTCGTCTTCCTTCTACCGTGACGTAATGTGGGTCTGCTTCGCGCCACGATAGGCTTGGAGTGATATACCATGCGTCCGGGTTGCCATCGGCGCTTTGGTCTGGTCACGGGCGGGCTGCCGGAACAGCGCCTCATTGGTCCCCCCTCAATCAAGCTCGCAGGCTGTCTCGATACTCTGTGGTAGGCCAGACGATCTATCCTACTAACGAAACACTTAATGGCGCTCACTGAACGTGCTGTAGACCCTGAGAAGGCAGAGGTGGAGGGGCATATGGCTTGGTAGTAACTCACGCGGCAATGGCTGGACAGACCATCTGAAGCGGCGTCGAGCGGGTGTGGGAACACGGCATTGTTGCCGGGCGGGAATTGAGGGAGTGCCTGATAGGTACGACGAGTACAGTTTGCGTGGATATGAATGCCACGAGAACACTTCACGAAATGGTCAAGATGGCGACAAATGTAAAAACAAGTTGTTTCTGGCCAAGCGCTTCCTGCTCTTACTTAACATGCCACGAGTTGCCCCCACTAGTGGGTGACGAATGATAAACAGCGGGCAAGTGATGGGCTAGCTGTGTCCAATGGCGTAGTGCCACTTTCTCATCATCTTTCCCTTTCGAGAAGGGATATAATTGCATTGAAGTGACCACTTCTCTTTCACACGCTGCCAAAAACACATGTTGCGGGTCTAGATTGCTCAGCTCTTAAGCTTTTATCACGATACTAGTAGCCTTCCATGAGACGTGGCACTGTTGCTGGCAGGGCGCCGTGTAGAATCAAAACACCCACACGCTACCATACATAATTTCAGTCCAGCAACGCACCAACAAAGCTAGCCGAAGGCCAGCAGGTCACAGAAAGCTACACCAGCTGCGTCGGCTTCGGAAGTATGAAATCGGATACAAATCCCATGATGATCACTTTCATCCAATTTGACAGTGGACATATCTCCATTTCTTTTACTCTACTCATTTCCGCATTTGGTCCTCGTCCTCCCTCTGCTTGATAATAACATGCGCGGAAACAAGGCGAGTGTGGCACACCCCTGTCGTTAAGTGAGGTACGCTCGCTACTCCGGCCTTTCGTTTGGTGGGCTGCCCTCCGATTTTTCCCGCGGCGCAGTCGAGTGGCTGAGCCCCCCCCCCCCCCCCATGCTAATCTCGATAACCACACAGGGACCCCCGCATGAGACTTCAGCCGTGTGTACGGAGTACGTACCTTTCACATGCAGCGGGGTGGACGGATACTTTGCATGTGGATGTAAACAGGTCAGGTGGCTGCATGAGATAAGAAGCGCTTCCTTAAAGGGAAGAGGGGACATGAGTAAAGCAGTGACTCGCAACGAGAGACATGAGAGCGGTAAGAGGCGCTTGCAAGAGATGCCCTTGACACTTTGACCAAGACTTCACAGATACCTGGGGCCGTAGATCAAAACAAAAGAGAGATCAAGATACATGCGAGGTAGCCCCGACGAACCAACAAAAAAAAAAAAGACCTCGTCACCTGGACACAGCCTAGAACTCGCCCCAAAGAGGGGGATCGTCAGGAACTTCCCATGTCCACTTGTGCATCATGCAATCGGTCGGCTGCGGGCCGCGCGTCGAAGCCGCCGGTTAGTTCGGTGGGGGTGAGCTTCGTAGTTTTTGCCCCAAGGACGATGATACGAAGGTAATATTCCCAAGCCGAGTGTTTGGGGGAAAGCGTTGTGGGTCCCCGATGTCTTCATCGGGAAAGTAGAAAATATTGGCCTCGAGCAGCGAGAGAACAACGGCGGGTGGCTGCATGGATACTACACGCGGACACACCATTTGGCAAAAGACCGTTGGATATGGGGGCCGGTCACGTCACAAGCAGGTCTTTTCGCGCGCGCATGGAAGATGACTGCATTCACCGGTCTGTGTGTGCGTGCGTGTGTGTGTGAAAAGCTTACTCCTTGCCTCCGGGGCCAATGGGAACCTTGCGGTGGGAAGGGGGGGGAGGGGACTTCATTGGTTCTGTTCCCGGGCGCTTGCTGGGTGGTGATATTCGCCCCCGCCCACGCATCATCAATGCTCAGGCCGTGGCAACCCGAGCGAAAGGTGGGGAGAGAGAGCTGTACTTGTTGCGAGCGTGTTCGTTTCCGAAAAAAAAAAAGCGTAAGCCACACGGAGGCACCTACGGCAACTCACGCGACAACCTCCCCTTCCTCCCCAATCCGCGGTCCTGGGCGCAGATCATACAGGCATGAGACCACCGGATTTTGGTTTGCTTTGCCCCTCCCCCTCCTCCTCCTCCTCCTCCTCCTCCTCTTGTTCGCCTTGAATCAGGACGCGAGGCAGCAGCTGGGAGCGGGGCGGCCGCCTTCCCTGCAATCTTGAAGCAGCGCCCAACAGATTACCTCCACGCGGTTATCGAGCGTACGGGTATATGTGTCTTCTGTTATTGATCTGTAGCGCCGCGGGCAGTACTCATGAAGACGGTCGCGAATAGAGTTTCGATGTGGAAAGGAGCGATATCCCTACCAACCACTCAATGAGCAAATTAAACTCCCTAACGACTGAGACGTCGGGCGACTGCATGGTGCCATTCACGCCTTATCCCCCGACAGGCTGACTCCATCGCTGGCCAACACGGTGGGCCAATGGGGGGGTTGTAGGATGAATAGAGGTGGCCAGCGGAGCGCCGGTGATTTGGGACCCAACAAGCCCCAGCGCTGGCTCCACTGCCGTGATCGAGCATGGAAAATTCGAAATATCACATGGTATGGGCCAATGCTTGGGAGGGTGCGGTCTTACATGCATATTGGGGGAGATCTTATTGACTTTTGCGTTAACCGCCCGGGATGAAAAGAGGGACAAGCGAAACGTTTGATCATCAATGCCTCCCCCCCGCCTGACACCGGGCCTCGGGCTATCGCGCATTTCCTGAATCGTCGAACCATCCATCCGGGCGGTATCTTAGGCTCTTTTCGACGCGTGGCGGTCGGCTCATGCTTTACCCGGAGGCTTGGTGCCACCGCTTGACAGACGTGGAGCCGGGAGGAATAAGTCCTGACCATGCGTAATATTACATCGGCGATAAGAGCCGGCTCCTCGGGTGGCCATCATCCCAACCACAGCTCTGCCGAGAGCAAACGGATGTTGACTATTGCTGATTTAACGTTTCAGTTTTCGGCCTAAAGTTGGTCAGTCAACAAGGCGAGCACTCCTCTCATGCAGGAGAGGGGGCTTCAGCCCGTCACCCGGAGAAACCCAGGCAGAATGAAGCACACCTCTACTGGGCTCAGGAGACCAAGGTAATCTTCCAACAGTCGTGAAACTTCGAATGAAACGGCGAAGAGCTGGACAACCTTTGGGCAAACAGTGCTGTCTCCAGCCACGCGTACGGATTTTTTCTGTGTGACAACTCGCTACTGATTGCTTGCTCCCCAGAAGAGCCAGTGAATGGAAAGAGTAAGAGGAATTTCGAGTCTATACTCACTCTAGCTTTCTCGTGCCATCTTCTAACTTGCTCGGGCTTCTAACATCCGTCTCGCTACACCCGCGCGCATCCAAGAACACCAGGCTTTCGGGCTCGGAGCCGGATGCTCCAACGGCCAGTCGGCACAGCATCACGCGTTCTCAATTCATCCAGCCCTCGAGCTGCTCCGGCGACGCGTCCCTCACCAGCACGTGGACGTGATCGATGCCCCGCACGCTCTGCAGCTTCGCCCAGTTCTTGAACCACAGCACGCGCTCCCCCTTGACTCCCCCCTCGGCCAGCGGCTTCCTGAACGTCTCGGTGACAAAGTCCTCGACCAGCCCGCGCGCCGCGTCCGTCAGATCGCCATCTTCGGGCTTCAGCTGCAGCGGCGCCTTCAGCCAGACGCAGACGTGCGCGATGCCCGGGTCGAGCCCGTACGGCCAGTCGTTGCGCAGGACGCGCACGTCGTCCGGGTGCGCGAAGGGCGTGTCGTCGGCGCAATCGAAGGCGACGCCGTGCTCGGGGTCGGCTGCAGACGGCGTCCAATGCAGGCGCTCGCGCAGCAGGTAGGCGGTGATGGAGCCGTGGCGGCGGCGCACGTCCTGCGTCCAGTCGAGGTAGGCGCGCGTCTGCGACGGGCTGCGCGTCAGCAGGTGCAGGTCGTTGGCGGCGAGCAGCCGGCGCAGGTCCGCCCACGAATGCGGGGTGAAGTCGGCGTCCGACGGCAGCGCGAGGATGCGCTTGTCCAGGTCCGTCAGGTGCGGGAACGCGGCCAGGTAGTCGGCTGCCGTCTTGTTGTTGCCGGCACTGCTGCTGCTGCTGCTGCTGCTGCCATTGCCATTTACATTGCCGTTGCTGGCGGCCGGGCCCGAGGTAGCGGTGGCTGGTGCGGTCAGGACCGGTGCCGCCGGCTGCTGTTTCGCGGTGTGTTGTTGGTGAGCGAGTCGGGGTGGCGTGACCAGAGCTGCGGCGGGCGTGCTGTCGCTGAGGTCGCCGGGCGCCATGATTGCGGAGGGGGAGGTTGGGAGTGGAGTCGGTCGCGTTCTGGTTGGGGCAATGAGAACGCGAGCGCTGATGAGCTGCTACATCGTGAGCCGGTGACAAGTGCGAAGGAGGACCAAAGGCAGTCGGGAAGGTTACCGCGTACTGATTGCTGGGCTTGTGGGCGGAAAGGCCCCGCGGATTTCCTTGCCCAAAGCGTGGAAGGGGTCCTCGGGCGGATTTTCCCCACACCAGCTTTTCGCGCGCCGACAAGCTCAACGTCGGCAACTTGCGTCGCCGCCCCAAAACTTAAGAGCCAACACCACGCCCCCACCACCTTACCTCTCCTCTCGCGCGTGCCTCCTCCAACTCACCCCTCCCCTCCGTTGCTCCCTCTCTCCAGCTCCCAACCCTCCGAAAACCCTCAATCGCCCGCCAGCCATGTCGGGAGCGCTTGCGCCGCAGTTCGTGCACGGCGTGTACATTCCCTCCGCCCTCTTGATCGTCGGCACCGCCATTATCAACAAGCAATGGGTTCCCTTCGCCGTCGTAATTGCCGCTCTCCTCGGCGGCTGGAAGGTCTACAGCAACCGTACGCTCACCCTCCTCTCTCTCTTTCCCTCTCTCCCGCAACAAGCCTCAAATCATCCGCCCAAGCCCGCGCCCGCTCCGAAATCGGTCTCAAAAACACCAAAAGCTGACGATCAATTGCTATTGCAGAACCCCGCAAGGTGCTCAAGCCCGACGTTTTCCAGGACTTTGAGCTCAAGGAGAAGACCATCCTCTCGCACAACACCGCCATGTAAGCTGTTCTTCCCGTCCGCAGAGCAAGACGCCTCTTTTTCCCAACACCCCCGCCTCGCGATCATTCGACATCCCGGCCCCCACTAACGCTCCGAAACAACAAAGCTACCGCTTCGCCCTCCCCAACCCCACCGACATCCTCGGCCTGCCCATCGGCCAACACATCAGCATCGCCGCCACGCTCCCGGGGCAGCCGAAGGAAGTGGTGCGGTCCTACACGCCCATCTCGTCGGACCTGGACGCGGGGCGGGTCGACCTGCTGATCAAAGCGTACCCGACGGGCAACATCTCCAAGCACGTCGCGGGGCTCAAGATCGGGGAGACGATCAAGGTGCGGGGGCCCAAGGGCGCCATGGTGTACACGCCCAACATGGTGCGCCACTTCGGCATGATCGCGGGCGGCACCGGCATCACGCCCATGCTGCAGATCGTCAAGGCCGTCCACCGCGGCCGCGCGCAGGGCGACCGCACCCAGGTCGACCTCATCTTCGCCAACGTCAACCCCGACGACATCCTGCTGCGCGAGGACCTCGACGCCCTCGTCGCAAATGACGACGGCATCCGCGTCCACTACGTCCTCAACAACCCGCCCGAGGGCTGGACCGGCGGCGTCGGCTTCGTCACCGCCGACATGATCAAGGTGCGTTTTTGTTCGGCTGAGCTTTTGTTGGTTGCGGAATTGAAAGTGTGTGTCGCTAACTTGCTGCTGCTGTCATCAGGCCAAGCTCCCCGCTCCCGCAAAGGACGTCAAGGTCCTCATCTGCGGTCCTCCTCCCATGGTCAGCGCCATGAAGAAGGCCGCCGAGTCCCTGGGCTACGACAAGGCCAGGCCCGTCAGCAAGCTCGAGGATCAGGTCTTCTGCTTCTAAGGCGTTGTTTTGTGTGAGGCGCACCAAAATTCATCAAAGCGTGCCATCAATGGCAAAGGAGACTCCGCTCTCGAAGTTGGAGGGGAAAGGTTGCGTCGTAAACTCCCGCAAAGACGCGCCCAACATATGTAATGTTTCGCGTTCGGCGGCGTATTCAGAGGCATATATGATCACATAGACGTAAGAGGAGCCCCGAGGGGGGCAAATGACGAAGTTAGGACAGGAGTATAACCCTTGGTTTGAGGGGGAAACGGAAAGCAGATATCCAAATCTGGGGCTTTTGCATTTATGCATTCGATTTCAGGTATAAAAAAAAAAGCCAACGCCCAAAAGCGTTCATGATGAAGTGTAATAACAGCAACATAAAAAGTTTCGAGTCTCGATTCGAATGAAGGATGCCTTTCGCTTCTGCCTCGGAGTCGTGAGAAGTCATAACTCGTATTAAAAAAGACTGGTATGGTATATGTGAATATCTTCGCTGGCTAAAATGCGTACAAAGAAAAATAGAACGGGAGAGAGGGGGAGAGAAAAAAAGGCTTCTTCGGTTTGGAGAGAGGAGACGAAAAGCATCAAGAGAGAAAAAATCGTCCACAAAGTGCAGCTGGGAGTCGGCGGTTGGTCAAGCATTTCGGGAAGGGGGGAGAAGGAGGTTGGGTGTGGGGTCGTCTCGCAGATTGCTGCGTGTTCTTTCTCGGATGTCATTTGCGTGTTTGGTCGTCTCTCTCCTGTCGATTGCAGCTTCTTTTTTTGTTTCTCTTTCTCCTCGTTGACATACTCGTCATCTTCAGTCCATTCGCAAAAATCTTCCGTGTGTCGTTCTCATTGCTGAAAAATCCTCTCTCTGTGCTCTCATCGACAAATACCCTTGATGGGACTGATAAAAGTGAAAACTGCTGCTTCTCGAGACGATTGTAGGGATCGGATCGCCTCGCGAAGAAGGGCAGTTTTTTGGAGAAGTAAAGGGGGAGTTTGGTCATCGAAGTGAAAATGGTTAAAAAGTTCGAAGGAGATATTGCCTTTGTTCCTCGGAGCGTGATGTGGGGGTCCACTGGTGAGGTTTTTGGCGACTTGGTTTGGTTTTTCCCTTGCAAAGGCAGCTTTTCACCCTGAAGGCACACGACCAATGACTGTTTTTCAAGTCTCCCACCCGGAAAAGCTGGGGCATTCGTTGCGAGTTTCACGGGCCGGATGGGAGGCTTGAGGTTTCTGATCTGGGGGAATGACGTCCTGCGTCTGGGTGTGTGCGATGATTCCCATACCGCTTCGCAACTCATGAAAGCACTTGCATCGTTTTCATTTCTGCCTTTCCCGAGTGCTTTCACAGCATGCTTACAGGTCGTGTCACTGGCCGTGGATCGAGGGAGGCACGGCACGGCGCTCAGCTGAACAGCTTAACCTTCAAGAAGGACGGGCGGCGGCACCTCTCGCAACCGACGTGGGTAGCCACGGTGACGGTGGTCGTGCCGTTGGCGGTTTCGGTTGTTTGCGTGTGAGCATGCCGGTTGGGGCACTGCAAAGTCGGTCTGCGCGGTTTTGATGAGGCGAGAGGCGAGGAGGTTTCTTCGACGGCGGTGGAAGAAGCGCTGGCTTCCTTTAATTGTCAGAAGTCCTGCACGCCCGTCTCGCCGATGATTCTGGGGGTGGCGGGGCCCGAGTGGATCCAGCTGGGCTCCTCCTCGTCGAAGTACTGCTCCTGGGTGTCGCGCTCCTCCTCCTGGACGTCATCCCACTCCTCGCTCTCGTCGACCTCCTCGTAGCAGAAGTCCGGGTCGTCGCCGCGCAGGAAACGCTGGCCCATGTCGTCGCGCCATCGCGCGAGGCCTTCCTCCTTGGTCTTGATCTCGTCGTCGCTGTCCTCGTCGATGGCGAGGATCTCGCCGTTGGGCCCGCGGCGGACGGCGATGGACGAGGCGTCGGGGTTGTGCAGGGCCTGCAGCTTGGCTTCGGAGCGCAGCAGATCGGCCTCGAGCACGCCCGAGTAACCCTTCGCGCGGCCCTCGGCCTCTCGCTCGGCCGGGGTCTGGAAGCGGCGCACCAGGCGGTCGTACAGCAGGGGGTCGGCCAGCTCGAGCCCGGAGGAGAAGTACTCAGGATGGGTGTCGAGATAGCGCTTGCGGCGGTTCTTGACGCGGATGCGGTGGGCGCGAGCTTGGGCGTCGTCGTCCTGAGAGTCGAGGTGCTTTTGGTCCTGAGGGGCGCTGGCTGAGGCGGCGAAATTGCGCGACGACGGAGGCTCGCTTGCGGCATCGATCTGCGGTGCGGTGGGCTCCTCGACGTGCATGCTGGATTGGCCGGCGGGGCCGAGGAAAGGCATTGGGGGGTGAGGAAAGGAAATGGGCGAACGAGTGACGGGGCGGTGGGTGGGATGATTCGGGGTGCGGCGGGAGAGCGGCGGGCTTTTGCAAGAAAAACGAGAGACGGCGGACCGGTGAGGAGCAGAAGCGTGTCGAAGTGAAGTGGCGCGTGGAGCAGCTCTGGCACCCGAAACGGGAATATGACGCCCATCAACTGCTCGCGTGCGGCAGACCCTGCGCAGCCCTGGCGCCGCGGCAGTGGGGCGCGCAGGCAAGCGTTTCACCCAGCACCAGCATCCGCATCCGCGACAGCCCTGTCACCACGCGCTGCACGGCGCAGCGAGACGACAGCCATGTCCGCGTCCGCCTTCACCCAGCGCATCTCCCAAGCCGCCAAACAGGTCGGCACCTTCTTCGTCTACTTCTACCGCATCCTCTGCTGCCGCCTCTGACCCTCTGACCCTCTGACCCTCCGACCCGGCCCCCCGTGCCGACGTCCATGCCCTCCACCCCCCTCGCATCGCATTGCCACCCTCGTCTGCAGAGCGCCAGGTGTCCCGTTCGCATCTCTCATTTTGTCATTTCTGCCCGTCGCCAATCACCACCCACCAAAGCTCTGTCAACCCACTTACCGTCACCACCCACTCAAGGCGCTGGTTCGCCCCTTCACCCACAGAGCCAGAGCCGCAACCCCTGAGCCAATCCCAGCGACCCGATGTCTTCCAAAAACACGGCTGCCCCCGGGCCCCCGGCCCACGCCGCCCCCTCGCAGCCCGAGTCGCAGTCGCCTGCCCAAAATGGAAGCCGCGGTGCCTCGCCCTCGCTCTCGCCCGTCGCTGCCATCCTCAAGGCCACCGCCCTCATGGCCGCCGCCGGTCTTGCCTCGACCGTCTCGCAGCTCAGCCTGTCCCCGGTTTACGGAAGCATCCCGGCGGCCATCTGGCACCAGAAGAGCTTGATGTTCACGGCTCTGATCGTCCTTATCAACAAGAGCGTCTTCAAGCGTATCTTCCCGGCCAACGTTCATGCGTGGGTTCCTATCGTGGCATTCTGGAGCCTCCCAATCCAGAGCGTTCTTTTCCAGTACAGTTCTGTCCTTGGCCCCGTCTACGGGCCCGTAGTCACTGAGGTCCTCACCTTCTTTCCCTTCCTCCTGCTGTCACTGTACGCTGCTGTTTCGGCATTGGAGGTCCTAGATCTCAGCCTGTTCAGCCGTGGCTTCGCTGAAGGCATTCCGCCGCTGGCGTGTTATACTACTTTCTCCACCGTTGAGAAGTTTGTCGAGGGAGCCTTGCCCGCTTATATGGGCTCCAATGAATTCTTTACCAGATCTGGCTTGCAACTCTTCGTGGCCGCCATCTCTGCGGCCGTGGCTCCTTCCAAATTTCTGGTGCTTGCCCTGCCGGCTGTTCTCCATACCGTTCGCTTCAACCCCCACTTCCCTAGCGCGACCACCGCCGCTGTCTTGAACGAGACGCTCCACGCAAACCAGTACACGCTTCTGGACCGCCAGGAGTCTCTGACAGGCTACGTGTCCGTTATCGAGAGCCACGAGAACCAATTCCGCCTCCTGCGCTGCGACCACAGCCTACTGGGCGGCGAGTGGCTCGTGATCCCGGAGCGCCGTGCCAGCGGGCAGACGCAGCCGGAGAGCATCTACACCGTCTTTACCATGTTGGAGGCCGTGCGTCTCGTCGTCACCGGCGCCGTCAACCACCAGCGTCCCGACTCCGCCAAGAGCGCCCTCAACATCGGCCTGGGCATCGGTACCGCGCCGACGGCGCTGATCAAGCACGGCATCAATACCACCATCGTCGAGCTCGACCCGGCCGTGCACGCCATGGCGACCAAGTACTTCGCGCTGCCGACCGAGCACACGGCGGTGCTGCGCGACGCCGTTGCCTACGTCGGCGAGACGGCCGCCTACGCCCCCGCCAGCTTCGACTACATCATCCACGACGTCTTCACCGGCGGCGCCGAGCCCACCGCCCTCTTCACCCTCGACTTCCTCCAGGGACTGAGGACGCTGCTGCGCCCGGACGGCGTCGTCGCCATCAACTACGCCGGCGACCTCCGCCTCGCCTCGACCCGCCTCGTCCTCAACACCATCCACGCCGTCTTCCCCTCGTGCCGCATCTTCCGCGACCAGGCCAAGGAGGCCGAGGCCGCGGACGATGAGATGGACTTCATCAACATGATCGTCTTCTGCCGCCCCACCAAGACGCCCATCACCTTCCGCCAGCCGACCGACGCCGATTTTCTCGGCAGCCTCGTCCGCCGCCGCACCCTGTACCCCTCTAAAGAGCTCGAGGTCATGTTCACGCCCGACGAGGGCGCGGAGCTGCTCACGCCCGATACGGTCGAGGTGCTGGAGAAGGGGCATCGGGAGAGCGCGGTCAGCCACTGGCGCATCATGCGCACGGTGCTGCCGGATAAGATCTGGGAGCTTTGGTGAAAGACCCCGATAAAAAGCTTTTTCGATGAGGAAGTAGCGGTGAGATTTGGAGTCGAGTGGCCGTGGAGCCTTTGCTTCATGGTGGCCGTCTGATGATACATTCCTTGTCGATATTTGGAAATGTGTGGTTGGAGAAGAGTCTTACCAAAAGATTTTTTCGGCTTATGTCTTTGTTCTTGAATGTAGCATATTGCATGTAGTTCGGAAGTTTTAAAAAGTTTTTTCCTACCGAGTGTTGGATTTCAACGTTCTCAGCCTCACATCTCTACCTACCAATGCAGTTCAACGAACGGGTCATTCGGCCCCAGATTCGGCGGCGCTTCAGGATCGGATGGTAAAGCTCCAGTCTACCTACCTGCCAACGATCTTCGTCATCCGCACTAACGAAACATGCACGCACTCTCCTCCGATATTACCAGATTGTGCCATGAGAATCTTCGCCTTGGGGGGATCCTGCTTGTCCTTCTCTTTCTTGAGGCCATCAAGCAACTCCTTTGCTCGGTTTTCCATTGCTAATACTCCCTCCCTTCGGCTTCTACGCCAAGCTCAACAAATCGTTGTTGTACTGGAATATATACGGACTTCGACGCGCTACCTTCGACGCGTCTAGACCTTCGATTGGCCCTCTCGCTCTCGCTCCCGCCTCCACGCCTGTACATACTACCTCCTACCGTGCGCGCCTCACGACCCTCGCCGTTCCTCCCGACGTCCGCTCCTGTCGCGTTCGGGTCCGCGTCCTGCTCCTCTTAACTCTCATCGCCATCCGTCAGCAGTTCGCCAGCCTCCTCCGCCGCTGTTTCGGTCCGCGCGCGCTGTTCTTGATTCTGCGTCGCGGCGTCGGCCCGTTCTGGTGGTTTCGTCCTCATTTGCGATCTCGAGTTCTCTTTTCGCTCGCGATGCGTCATGCATCTCTTCCGTCTTCCTTCCTGTTTGTTTCCTTCCTTCGAATCTCCTTCCGCTAACTCTTCTTCGGCTCGATACTCTTCCTTTTCGACTGCGCCCTCCGTCGCTTCTCATTCCTCTATCCATTTCGGCTGCTAGCATCTGCCGCTTCAGCCACCGTATGCCCACCTTCTCCAACCCGTCGGGATATCCTCTTCAACTATGCCGCATACGAGAGGGCTGTCAAATCCACCCACCCACACCTACATCCAGCGACTTTGCTTCGACTGCCCATTCCCACGCGGAAACGCGCTCCACCACCACCTCCCGAATACTCTTGACCAACTTGTCAGGTCCTCCCTGATGGGATTCCAGCCCCGCGTTAAGCCAGACCTGTCTCTTCTCATCAGTTCCCCTCCCACCTAAGAGACTACTGTGCGGCGGGTCTACGTCCTCCGCCAAGCGCCTAACAATCCTACGCCCGATGGCTCCTCTACTACTACGTCTTTCCTCTTTCTCACACCTCTCTATACGATCATGTCACGTCTCGGTCAAGACTGGTGATTGAATCGAAAATACTCCTCCTTGGCAGGATCGGGCTGCTGATATGTTGCTGGCACCAAGTTTTCGTCTTCATAGTTTCTATACCTTGCTTGCCCGATCGCCTTGCCCGCGCTGAGTTTATTGCCAGTATGGACCTAGCCAGGCACATCCAACCACATTGCACAACGTTGATCACCTCCCACCCTTCAGCCCACCGATCCGCAACCGCAAGCCGCAAGCCGCAACCACAAACATGCATAACCACCGAACCAGCCACGAAACCACCACGATAGACGGCGACGCCAGCACGGCTTCACGAGGAATTTTGCCGAGGAGCCAGCTGCCGGCGGAGGGTCGGCAGGAGAGCGAGAGGCGTCGTGACCCACCCGCAGACCGGCAAGCGTCTGCGACGTCCCGCCCAAAACAAGTCGCGGACGCGCTCCCCTCTCTCATCTTCGGCGTACCTACGCGCCCCCCATCATGCCGAAACCGCCCGGGCACTTGCAGCACTAAATACGCCAGCCGCCCGGCCGAACGTGCGCTGCGGTTCCGCGTGACGGGGGCCCCCCCAACGCAACCCGGTGGACCATCCATCCGTCGTGCGCCCGATATAATCCTCTGCTCCTCCTCCTCCTCCTCTTCCTCTTCCTCCTCCTCCTCCTCCTCCTCCTCTTCCTCCTCCTCCTCCTCCTCTTCCTCCTCCTCCTCCTCCTCCTCCTCCTCCGCGCCAGCAGTCTCGCCGGCTTCTCCAACCGCAGCGGTCTCCTTCCCCTCCGACTGGGATTAGTGCTCTCCTACACCGCCGCCTGCCCCCGCTTCGGCTCGGCGCGCGTTCGCCGTCGGGTGGTCCCGCGCGCTTGGAGGCGAAGAAGTAAAAAAAAAAAACAAAAAAAAAACGCAGCCGACGAAAACCCCCTTCTTCTTCTGCTGCTGCTGCCGCCGCCGTTGCTACTGCTGCTGCTGCTGCTGCTGCTGCTATCGCTGCGCGGTCCAGTCCCACACAACACGGCCGGATCTCCCGGCTACATACTTCTTCGGCCTTTTCGGAGGGCAAAGTGGTGAATGAAGCTGGCCGCGGCGAGTCCCGTGCCCCCCCCCCAAATCGTCGATCCATGGCAAGACGCTTGACGGTGCTGATGCGGTCGGTCTTGTCTGCCGAGGGAGGGTCTGGGCTCTACGACGAACGAACGTATGTACATCTACTTACTTCGGACTGGCCAGCCAGCCACGCACGAAGCGATTACTGCCTTGCCGTAAGACGGCGCGAACTCTCCGATAGGACTGGCTCTCGTTTACATCTACGTCTGCGTTGGTACTGAAGCTTTCCATGTAGTTAACTGCATCCGCATTCCCCTTGTCTAGAGCCATGCAAATCCTGGCGTCTTCAGATGCATCGAGATCACCAATGCAGTCCTCCGTGGGACAACGTGTTCCGTAGCAAGCCCGTGAATTGGGCGTTAATGCCGATTGATTTGTTAGTCGTTGCGTCAGAAGCCGCTTACCAGTCAATATACACACTTCTCTCTGCTTTATACCTTGCCACTCTTCAGCATCCAGCTGTTCACGTCAGCTACCCGTGCCCAAATAGGCCACGAGCCTGCACACATGTCTCGATCTCTGCTTCAACTGCACACATGACATGAGAAGACAAGGTTTAGACAGGGTTTTAGTTGGTTGAAATTTCGCTACATAAACCGGGCACTCGTGACGTTCGTTCTTTTTTTTTTTGGGTTTTTTTCGGAGCTTTTGTTTTGATGGGGGGTGAGGCCCCGAGGAGCACAAAGAGTAAGCCAACCCCTACTCCTCCTCAGAATGCTCCGAGGAAGAGTCGGAGTCGACAAACTCCTCGTACTCCTCGGGCCTCACCGCCCGGTTCCTCTCCTCCCAGTCCTCCGTGTCCACGGCCTCCGAATAGGCCTCCTCCACCACCACCACTTCCTCCTCTTCCTCCCCGCCCTCTCCCGCCAGGGCATGGCCCTCTAGGCCACCCACAAACGCCTCCGCCCTCTCCCTCTTCTCCAGCCGGAGAAGTCTCTCCTCCATGGCCAGCAACTGCTGGCGCAGCGACGCGTTGTCGGCCGTCAGCTGGTCGACCTCGCTCTGCAGGCAGTCGATGCGCTGCGACTGCTGCGCCAGCAGTTGCTGGCCTCCCTCCGTCTTCTCCGCCGCCGCCGCCATCTCCTTCTCCCTCTTCTCCTTCTTCTTCTTCTTCTTCTCCTCCTCCTCCCTGTCCTCCCTCTCCACCCTCTCTGCTGCCGCCGCCAGCATTCCATCAATCTCCGACCCGAGAGGCGAGACCATGGGCGGCAGCAGAGAGGGTCCGCTCTCCTCCCCCTCCTCCTCGTCGGCCTCAAGGGCCGCCAAAAGCAGCCTCTCCATCTCCTTGTCCTCATCGTCGGCCGACGACGACGACGACGGAGCAGGCGACCGACGGACTGCAGCTTGCTGCTGCTTCTTCGCCTTCTTCGGGGGAGCCGCCTGCTCCTCGTCGGCCGCCGCCGTCGCCGGCCTCTTCCTCTTCTTGCCCGCAGGGGTCTGGGGCTGCTGCTGCTGCTGTTGCTGCTCCTGCTGCTGGTGCTGGTGCTGGTGCTGGTGCTGCTGGTGCTGCTGTTGTTGTTGCTGCTGCGGCTGCTCCTGCCGCTGCTTCTGCTTCTTCTGCCTCCTTGGAGGCGCCGAGATCGCCCAGTCCTCCCCCTCCTCCTCCTCAGCAGCCATCGCCCTCTTCCTCTTCTTCTCACCCGCCGGGGCCTGCTGCTGCTGCTGCTGCTGCTGGGGGAGGAGGGGGCCCCTCGGACCCTTGCACCTCTTCTCACAGTGTCGCGTCATCGAGATCTTCTTGCTGAACCACTGGCCGCAGCCGTTCATACACGGGAAGGGCATCGCCTCCTTCCCGTGCACCTCGTGGACGTGCAAGACCATTGCAGACTCCGTCAAGAACTGCGCGGCAGGGTCATCCCCAGTGGGGTCGCAGTGTGCGCAGTAGGGGGGTTTGCCATTGATGCCGACGGCGGCGCGGCTGTTGATGCTCTTCGCCAGGGAGTTGAGCGAGAACGGGCCGGTGCTGCTGGACTGCAGCGACTGCGGCTGGACGGCATTGTTGTAGGTCGATGACGAGGGAACGGCGGGGGTGATTCGGTTCTTGTTCTGGGTCTGAGCCTCTGTCTGTGAAGTGGTGGTCTTGCGGGCGGTCGTCCGGATCGGCTGGAACTTGGAACCAGTACCGGAGCACACGCCTTTCTCGACGTGCTTGTTCATCTGCTGGATGCCGCCGAAGCCCTGGCCACAGCCGAGCGAGCAGACAAATGGCTTCTGGCCGGGGTGGTCGTTCGTGACATGCTCGATCAACTGTACCTGCGATGGGAAGGTGGACTGGCAGTGAGGGCAGTCCGAGATCTTTCCCGGGCGCTTTCCGGTGGCGGGAGCTCTGCTGACCATGGTTGTGGTGTTATGGGTGTGATATATGTTGGGTGAAGTCAAGATATGGTCGGGAGACAAGGTGAAGTCTCGAGAGTCGGCTGGTGAGGTTGGATGGATATCTCAACGGCAGACAAGCTGGGGCTGAGAAACTGGATTACTCGAAGTGGTGAAGACTGTGCTGCTTCAAGGTCGACTGTCGTGGGTCGGAAATGGCTTCAGTGGAAGCTGATGAGGTGAAGAAAGCTTGGTGACTCGAAGTGGATATGGTCGACTGTTGTCGGTACCGGTTTGTGAACGCCTCAGTGGATGTCGATAGGAGCTGGAGAAGGGTTGGTGACTCGAAATGGATTTGGTCGACTGCTGTCGGTACCGTTGTGTTGACGCCTCAGTGGAAGATGGTGTACTGGAAAAGCTGGTGACTCGAAGTGGAAACGGTCGACTGCTGTCGGTACCGGTTTGTTGACGCCTCAATGGAAATTGGTGTGAGCTGAAGAAAGCTGGTGACTCGGAATGAAGATGGTCGACTGCTGTCGGTACCGGTGGGTTGGCGCCTCAGTGGATGTTGACGCGGGATGAAGAAAGTTGGTGGCTCGGAACGGAGAAGGTCGACTGTCGTGTGTCGGTACCGGGGTGATGAAAGCTTCGGCGGAAGCTGGTGTTAGGTGGACAAGGTCGAGCGACTCGAGGCGGAGACGATTGGCTGCTACACGTCGACGAGTGCGTGTTACTGACCTGACGAAGCCGAAGTGGTGCTAAGGCCTGGCTCTGCGTGTCGGTGACTGACAGAGCGCGTTCTCACGAGGAGCTTCGAGCTGCGATGAAGGGAGGCAATGGGAAGCGTGAAGCTGTGTGTAAGAAAGGTAGACGTGACGCGAAGGTTGGCTGTCTTGTGTCGCGATCGGTGAGCGCGCGGGCTTGAGCTGCGGTCAAGGCAGGCGATGGTACACAAGAAGTGGGTGTGTCGCTGTCGGGATGGAAGACGGGCGTGACGCGGAAGCTGGCTGCTGTGCGTCGAAATCGTAGAGAGTACTTCTTCAAAGGATGCTTCGACCTGCGGTGGATGCAAGTGACGAGAAATGTCAAGTGGGCGTCGAAGTAGTGGAAGAAGAACGGAGGTTGTGGGTTGGGAGCGGGCGATGGATACTGAAGGCCTCCGGGCGGCCGAGTGAATGTGGAAGCTGCGAGGCGGCTGCGAATGTGGAAGGGTCGCCGCTTCCTATTTTGTCTGCCCGCCATTGTCATAGGAACGGCACCAAGAACAGAGGTAGGACGAGGACGAACCGTTCGACGCAGAGCGTGGATGGCCGGCTGAAGCGCGCGGTATGAGCAACTACTTGAGGCTATCTAATAGATCTTGGAAACTGGATATGCGGTCCTTCAGCGCGCTTGGTCGAAGACGAGAGCCGGCCAAGTTTTGGACGAATATCTGGACGGCGGGCGTGGGAATTGCGCAGTGTCGCGCCTTCCTTGTGGGCTCTCGGCCGCTCGCCACATGTCTGCCGACCCAAGAGCGCCTCAACCACGCCTCACATTGACTTACGCAATCGGAGAATCGGTATCTATGCAACTACTTCTAGAGCAACTCAGCCCGAGGCGGGTTTTGGCTTCTCATCTTCTCCCCGCCGCCCAAACGCTGCACTTCTTCTATGAGGGCACTTGAAGCAGATATTCCGACGCAAAGGCGAGTCTCAAAACTACAGAAATACATCCAGACATCGGATTCCGCTACCCATGTCACTAGGGTGCAATTTCCTGTCAGTCAGATCGTATATGTGCTTACTGTCGTGAGCCATTGTCTCGCCATCAAAGCCAAGTCTCTCCCCTTGATCCACGTATCCCCTACCCCAAATCCACGGCTTACTAGTCTTCCGTCAAGTCAATGCTGATCCTTCGAAGCTTCTTGGCGTTCAAGGAGCGCGAATTTGCGACGGCTGTCACGCTGCGGGTAGGAACTGAGATGGGAACTTTGTCCTTGGAGTCCTCTTGAGATTCAGCGCGCTCCTCCTTCACGTCCGCGTGCTCCAACACCGGGCTAGAGGCCCTAGAGCGCTTCAGCTTGGAGCGGGCGGTCGTCACCTGCAGAGGTGCCAGAACAGGTATAACGTCTTGCGGTCCGGGAGGATCCTTTGGTCGATGTCAGATAGACAAGCGCACACTGGCAGGATATTGAGAGGACGGACTTACCAGGAAAGAGCATCTCAAGGGATTAAAGAAGCAATACGCGCAGCAGCGTGGAAGAACCACCCCATTGTTTCCAACCAACGGCCTTGCTTCTACACGGCATTCGTAGCCCAGCCTTTTGCAATGGCTGCAGGCCGGAACCGCCTCCATGCCTGCGTCTGTCTCCATGGCCCAGCCAATGTCAGACGCTTTCTTCTTCTCCGCTTCCGACAGTCCTTTCCAGCGTTCTTCCGACACCGACCACCATTCTCCCCGGTGCCGTGGGCGGCGAATGTAGCGCTTCCGCGGGCTGGTACTGGCTCTAGAGCCATCTGTGTTGTGGGTGGCTGGCGTGCCTTGGTTGCCGCTCTCGATAGGCTGTACGCGCTGTGGTGTCTTGTTGTCGACTTTGGTGCTGACCTCTTTGGCCGGCTGCTCATGCTCGTCTTCGCTGTCCGAACCAAGGTCTATGATGATAGTCTCTTTGATTGGAATCTCAGGCGCGGGCTGATCAGCAGGTGCCTGTTTCTCGATGATGGTGTCCGTAGAGGGGTCCTCGGGCTCAGGCCGAGGGGGGACTGCCTCAATTTGAGGACCCAGGCGAACGCAATCGAATTGGCGCAGGAATTGAGCCTCCTGCTCGCGATGGCGTAGGACCAGTTCATACTCCTCAACGCGGTTCTGATCTACAAGTTTCTCGAAGTCTTTTACAGCATTGGCGAAGCCCCCGTTTTGACAAAGGCGATGCTGCACGTTTTGGGTGGAAAGGGACGGTTGCGATGTGTTGGCTGTTTCACACGGCTCCAATCGAGCCCCGGTGCTGAGCTCCATCTTAGCGAGTGGCTTCTGAGGTGAAGCTTGCCGTTCTGCAAGATGAAGCGGTCAGTGAACGAGACTCTGCGCGGCGCCCGCACTGAGCTGTGGCAAGACGCCACCGACGATGCCGCGGCGGAGGAACATGCGAAGAAAAAGGCTGGTGCTGTGAAAAAGTGAAGATCCGAGCGATTAGATATTCTTCCAGACCTGCGGAAGTCAGGTGGAGCCGTCGGACGTCGGACCCTGAACGGTGTTGGCGTGACCAATGAAGGAAGGCGCGTTTTTGACGGCTGACTTTTGGGAAGGCACACTGCCAAGCTCCAGTTGTCTCTTAACACCTGACGAGCTTTGTAATTCCGGGCAGATGGGTTGGGAAGTTTGACAATGCCTGGACACGTGCTCTTTCAACCTTGGAACAATGCATGTGCCAGGCCGGTTCAACGCCTTTGTTCCACGACATTGCAGTCCAGCTCCGGATGTCACTGATATTCTTCCGAGACGGTGCGGAAGTGAGGAGACGCCATCAATTCAGACATGCGACCCGACGATCGCCGGCTCCGCTCACCTCTCATTAACGCCGTGTCAGCCGGCAGCCGGTGCCCCAGCGGCACGCCCGCTCCGCGCCGCCACGCACGCCGACCGTCTGCGGCATCCATCACGAGCCCGTGCCGCAGCTCCCCGCCTCCGCGCCCACGCGGTCTACCGTGCGCGCCGCACGCCCGACGGTTTCGCGCCGCAGGGTCGCGGCCACCGGGTCGGACTCGGCGAAGGCGATCGGGACCGCGGCGAGGGCGAGGCGCTCCGGCACGCGCGCGGTCGATCGACGGTGTGGACGCGCGACGCGACGCAACGCGGTGGGTGGCGAGCAGCCCGACGGCGACGGGGGAGAAGCCGGCGTGGTCGAGGCTCGGCCACGCGGTGGACGGGATGGCGGCGGGCGAAGAGGTGGTCGTACTGTTGCGTGATGTTGCCGGTCGAGTTGGCGGGGACGTCGGGGAGGGAGGGGACGAGCGACGGGTCGGCGGAGGGGACGCGGAGGTAAGGTATTCGGCTGCGTTTTCGAGGGTGTCGGTCGGTTTTGCTTGTCGTCGTCGTCGTCGAGCTTGGAGGAGCGGTGCGTTGTCGTTTGCGGGGAATATTGAGAGACTGCAAGGGGGTTCTGCAGCAGACCGCTAGAACGAGGCCGGTTTTCGATGGGAACCCGCGATTCTGATCTATTATACCACCAAGTCGAGTACAAACTCCCGATCAGGACCTCCAGTAAACACTTGAACATTCAAGCGCAGTGAGGTGTCGGAATTTTTTTGCAAAGGTAGCAAATTAGCTTGAAACCCCCTTTGAGCATTCCGAATTATATTGATGTTTGTTTGACTGGTAGTTGGCTCACGATTCTTGGCATGGTGGCGTATTATTTCCAATTTTGGTTAGCGCTTATACCACACTACACGAAACACACCTAATCTTATCACTACAGCTATCACGAGCATTTATACAAGAGGTCAAAAGTGCTAACTCGACGTATACTCGTCCTGAAATGCTATATCTCTTCGAAGAAGCCTGGAAGAGATGTGAGCGGAGGTGTGGAAAGTAACGAGGGGCTCTTAGACGGCATGGCTTGCGGTACCATTTCTTCCCCGGACCATGTGCCTCCGCTTGCGGCCGCAACACAAATCATCGGCCCGATCACGATGACCGGCTCTTCCTCAAGATCGGCGTTGATGGCTTCCCACACCTACGCAATGCACCGTCTTCCGGACACCCGAAGGGTCTTGTACTCGGAGTGTCTCGTCCACGGGATAGCGATGATAAACTAGCGAAAAGGCGCAGAAGATGTCGCCTGACAGGGCCGGAAGACGAATGGAGTTGGAAGTGGGGTGATTCAATTTCTCGCCGTTTCAAACGGAAACGCTAACAACGCTCCCGAACCAGAGCTATCGTTTTAGAGTTTGTTCGGCGGCGTTATCGACGGAGGCTAGCAACTAGCTCGCAGATCATTTCGCGGGAATTGCGTTACTGACCTTCCCTCTCGCTAACTAACACACCTCCCAACCCATGTTGGTCGATAAACCCCTGATCACCAGGCTAAGGAGGAACAAGACCCACGCTACTCGTTAGCTCCACCGTCCTTCTGAATATACTTTGGAGTAGCCATCCCATTTCGGACGCGACTAGCCCCGGCAAAGATGGCGAGAACAGGATTCGGCGCAAGCCATCACATCTCAGCACTCGCAGCATGGCGAAGATCAATACATACCGATTGGAGGCCTTGAAACCTTTTTTACTAGAGAGCTCGATGGTGGATGCTGCATGGCGGAAGCCGGGCATATCGAAATCACTTGCCCATTCAAATAATGTAGACTGCTGCCTCCTTGAACTCAAATTGAAAATTAATTCCCTCCCGACGAACCATGCCTGGCGGCGTCGTTGCTCCGCCGGAACTGATTGCGGCTTGGCAGACGGACGCATTTCCCCACGGCATCCGCGCTGAGCGCTCTCTCACCGTCATCAGTCTCGTTCTTACATCCATCGCCTTTGTCATTGTGTTCGCCAGACTGTACGACCGCGCGTTCCTCAGGCATAATGTTGGGATTGATGATGTTCTCATTGTGGCTTCCCTTGTACGTTCCATTCAAACAGCGTGGAAGGGCACTGCTAACCCGAGAAGTTTCCGCTGGCCGGACTCTGCACATGTACCGTTCTCGGTAAGGACCTTTTCTCCGTAGAAGCGGAAGTTGGCTCTGACCAGGACCTCTAGCCGAGTATTCGTACGGGTTTGACCGCCACACCTGGGACATGACGCTGGAGATGATCGTGCCGAGCAGAAAGGTAAGCCATAACTTCCCCCTCCCACATCACCGTCAACCTCCGTCGACTGACCGAAACCGACAACCCAGCTGGTCCTGGCGATATCGGTCCTCTCGCTGTCGACGTGCGGGCTGATCAAGATCTCGATCCTGCTCTTCTACCGGCGCATCGGCTACGTCAAGCGGTGGTTCCGCACGCTCATCAACGTCAACATCGGCTTCATCGCAGGCTACACGCTGGCCTTCAGCGTCGGCATCCCCTTCGAGTGCGCGCCCGCGAGCGCGTACTGGAACAAGGCGGACCCGCTGTGGGCGGCGACGCACCGGTACCGCTGCGTCGACGAGGGCGCCAGCCAGGTCGCCGCCGGCGCCCTGAGCGCCCTGCAGGACCTGATCGCCTGCGTCCTGCCCATGGCGCTCTTCTGGGACCTGCGCATCTCGAAGCGCTCCAAGCTCGCCCTCTGCTTCGTCTTCGGGCTGGGCATCTTGTAAGTGTACCGGATCAATCGTCTTCTTCCCCTCACTCCTCCTCCTCCTCCTCCTCCTCCTCGCACACGCACTTCACTTACCCCCCTCCCCCTTCTTTCTCCGAACCACCGCAACTCGCCGCTGACGTTCTCAAAGCACCTGCGCCTGCGCCGTCATGCGCACCATCAAGCTTTACCACGTCTTCTACGAGACGTACGACGTCACCTGGGCGGCGCGCTGGGTCTTCGCGCTCACGCTCATCGAGGCGTGCCTCGGCGTCGTCTGCGCGTCCGCGCCCGCGCTCAAGCACAACTTCCAACGCCTGCTCCACCGGGTCGCCGGGCTGTTCACCACGCTCACCACCCGCAGTAGTGGCGGCGGCAGCAACGACGACGACGACTGCAGCGTCGAGGGTCTGCAACCGTGGGCTGGGCTGGGAGACCGCGAAGAAGGAGGAGGAGGAGGGGGCAAGGCGGCGTGTAGGAGGAGCAAGAGTCCGTTTTTCTTGGAGGCGGCGGAGATGGTGGAGTTGGTGGTGGTGGCGGTTCCGGCGGCGCCGCGGGACGGCGGGCGTGCGGCTTCGTGAGTGGTGTGCTTTTCGTGTGTGTTTTTGGATGGCGCTGATGATGATGGCGTTTGTAGGTTCTGTAAACTCGCGGGGCCGGACAAGAAGGAATTCGATATCTAACCCGAGGGGTGTGGAAATGGGGGTTGTATCCCGGCATCGAGAAGGACCGATGGAGGCGGGAAGGATGTTGTTAATGGTGCAGGTGGATGTGTAGTATAGCATTCTTAATGCTCTGATTGGGGGATTCGAACAGCCTTGTTGTTGCAAGTACATACAAGCTCGTATAGCGAATGACAAGCTTTTGCAAGATTGTGAAACAAGCGGACCAGCAAATCCCCGTCGCAAACCCTCTGAAACAGATTAGTCTGGCCAGCTGAGGCAACGACGCACCCCACCTTACCGCCACGGCAGCGATCCCCCACCGTTGATAGGGCAAGATAAGCACCTGCAACCGAATTGCAGCTTCAAGCACAAGGAAAACAGTCCTCGGCTCGTCCGCCAGTACGACCCTATCTATCTACACCGATCCGTTCCGTCGGTATCGCCGCCTCGGCTTCACAAATGCCTCTGCGTAATATATGACGCGCCCGCCCCTCCCCCACAATGCGACATCGACTCGCGGTTTGCGTGGCACGACTCACATCGCACCATGGCCGCCGCATCCACCGACGACAGCAACGGCGCCGACGTCAAGGTCTTCGGTGACGGGACCGGAGACGATGCCGTGCTCGAGACGTTCGGATATGAACAGGGTTCGTTGCACCAATGCGCCACGTTCGAGGCGACGGTGACTGACGTTTGGCAGAGCTGAAGAGGACTTTCGGTGTTGTGGGCATGCTCGGCTTCAGCTTCAGCATCGTGACCTGCTGGACCGCTCTCTCCGGCGTTCTCATCGTCGGCGTGGAATCGGGCGGCCCCCCGGTCATGATCTGGTCCTGGGTGGGCGTCTGTGCTGTGTCCCTCGCTGTCGCCTACTCCATGGCCGAGATGTGTTCGGCGTACCCGGTTGCCGGAGGCCAATACTCGTGGGTTTACATACTGGCCCCGAAGAGATGGGCGCGCGGTCTCTCCTATGTGTGCGGATGGTTCATGTTGATTGTAAGTCTTCGGTCCGCATAGTCAATCGACCACAACTCATCCAAAAATCCAGGGTATCCTCGCAATGGGAGCCGTAAACAACTTCATCTGTAAGCCCGCAATCGACCCGACCCCCAGACCCGCAACTGACACCAACGAACCAGGCGCCAACTTCATCCTCGGCATGGCCAACCTCACCAACCCAACCTACACCATCGAGCGCTGGCACACCGTCCTCGTCACCTACCTCATCTGCGCCCTCGCCACCCTCTCCAACATCTACCTCCCGCACCTCCTCAACCGCATCTCCAAAGCCATCCTCCTCTGGAACGTCTGCTCCTTCCTCGCCTGCACCATCACCATCCTCGCCACCAACGACCGCAAGAACCCCCCCAGCTTCGTCTTCTCCGACTTCCAAAACACCACGGGCTTCCCCGCCCCCTACGCCGCCATCCTCGGCATCCTCCAGAGCGCCTTCGGCATGTGCTGCTACGACGCGCCGGCCCACATGACGGAAGAAATCCGCGACGCCCGCCGGCACGCGCCGCGCGCCATCGTCCTCTCCGTCTGGCTCGGCGGCGCCACCGGCTTCGTCTTCCTCGTCGCGCTGTGCTTCTGCATGGGCGGCGCCGCCGACACGGCCGCGTCGCCCACGGGCGTCCCCGTCATCGCCATCTTCCACCACAGCACGCGCTCCGTCCCCGCCGCGTGCGCGCTGACGTCGCTCATCACCGTGATCGGCCTCGTCTGCGCCAACTCGCTGACGGCCGAGGGCGGCCGCGCCGTGTACGCCTTCGCGCGCGACCGCGGGCTGCCGTGGTCGCGCGCGCTGGGCGCGGTGCACGCCCGGCTGCGCGTGCCCGTCGCCGCCGTCGTCGCCACCGGCGTCGTGCAGGCCGCGTTCGACTCCATCTACTTCGGGACCGTGACGGGGTTCAACACCGTCGTGTCGATCGCGACCGAGGGGTTCTACGTCTCGTACGCCATCCCGCTGTTCGTGCGCATCCTCGCGCGGCTGGATCCGCGCGCGGAGCCGCTGGGCGCCGCGCCGCACTACGCGCTGGGTCCCGTCGGCGGGCTGGTCGCGAACGTGGTGGGGTTCGTGTATCTGGCTTTTGCGGTTGTGACGTTTAACTTCCCGACGGCGGATCCGGTGGGTCGGGAGAATATGAATTATACGTCTGCCGCGGTGGGCGTTGTCATGGTCATTGCGGCGGGGACGTGGATCACGACGGGGAGGAAGCAGTATTCGGGGCCGGAGACGGAGACGAAAGCGGCGGTGGTGGAGGTGGTGGATGGGGTGGATGGGGAGGCGGGGGAGAGTGGGGGAAGTGGGGGGCCGGAGGGGGGGAAGGTGGGGTGAGCGATTGTGGAAAGGGTATAGAGCATGGCGGGTGATGGGGGGAAGATTTGAGCCCGTTGCACTCCCTTCTTACATGGGTAATTGAACGCAGTATCTGAAGTCTCACAGCTACGTCCGGATGTTGGATCCAACCACCAGGTCTGGTAATGAAATAAAGACGAGAAGACAGCAAGATGATAAATTAGACCTTAACTCCGATAATTCCCAGAACTTTTTGAAATGCCTGCGGTATGTGAACATAGAAAGTTGCGATCAAGGCATTCTTCCAGAGACCGTTGGTTGAGGTGGATGGATGTTGAGTATGCCGTTGAGAGGTTGATTGACAGGGGAGTTTCCATTCTGAACCTTGCCGTCCTTCCCAGGAGACAGTGACCTCAGGAAAACGCGCAGACTGCTGTGATCCTCGGTCTGAGCTACAGCTTTCCCGATGATTAAGGCACCTTCGTCGTCGAAGTGGAGAGCCCTCTTGGAAGGATGTTTGGAGAGCTCGAGCAATGGGTTGCAACACGGCCATTTCTTCTTATCGCAGACCCCTGGTCCCGGATCCTTCTTGGAGGGAATACAGTAGAGGTCGTTGTACAGTCGAAGGTTTTCTTCTCCCCCACATCGTTTGGCCAGTTGCATCAGGCTTGAAATCGATGCTGTGAGATAGTACTTATCGGTCGGTACCGTTTGCCATACATGACAAACAAGTTGGTTGGATGCTGGTCGTATAGGAGCTTTTAGGTGACTGCAGAGGATGACAGCCATTTCCGGCTTGCGGGAAACCAAGTGAAGCCAGCCTCCGCTTTTTTCCACGTCGATTTTCGAACGGCGGAGGTGTAGGTGCTCTTCGAAGCTGGCTATCTCCTTGAACTCGTATCCAACCAAATCTTTGTTTTCCTTCAGTCCGCACGCGTACCTTTGGAGTTGCTGGTCCTTGATCTGGCCAATCCGTGCGAAGAACGGTGCTAATGCCTGGAGTACAGATATCTGCTTGGCATCGACGTCTCCCACTCTGATGTGATCTGGTAAAAGTCGATTTGCGGACTGGAGAATGGCGTTGTAAGCTGCCTCGCCTCCATCGGGCCGTGCGTCGGCGAACGGCATGTTGCTCAGGACTTGGTCCGGCTCATGTTGGTAGGAAGCCCAGGCCAAAGCCATGTGAAGCAGGGCGCTCAACTCCGGAACAAGCCAGCCTTGCTTCGCGGTAACGTCGAAGAGCAGGATGGGAAGGTTTTTCGAGTTCCTGACTTTATCAAGCATACTGTCGTGGATCCCACGGAGTCTTTGGTGGGCAGTGCGATGCACCATCAGCTTTCCTGAGACTTGAGCTGTGAAGAAGTTCATCACTGAGGTCCCCACTTGCCCAACCAGCTCGTTTCCCAGGACAAACGCAGTCTTGTCATCGAACTCCGCGCCGGAGAAGTCCACCTTGTCAAAATCCGAATCCCTCGTTCCGAGATGTATCGTAGACGAGGGGAAATACCCAACGAACGTTCTTTTGCTTTGTAGCATTTTGAAGTCTTTTGTGGGGTAAATGTTTCCGCAGTGCTCTTTGATGCGGTCCCACGACAGAGAGCCATTGGCACCATCGCCTTCCAGATAATGCCACTGCACGCAGTCTTCATCGTCCTCGCATATTGAAGGTATCAGAGCCGTGTTTTCTCCCTTCAGTATTATTCCATTGCCGAAGTTGACGGGGTACAGAACAAGTCCAAGGAGTGTCATAAGGTCAAAAGGTAGTTGATCGACACCGCCAGGCGGTGCCTTAGCGATTAGGCCATGGCTGGGTTGTTTGCTTCATGCTCGATTAGGCTTAGCGTAGTTTGCAGGCGGGTGGTTATTACTACCACCCACCCTACTCTCTAATCGATTATCCTTCGCGTTTATTAGGTTATAAGCCCGGCCCGCTATCGATCTATAAGGCCTTTAAAAGGCGTTTAAATTATCTTATTACGTATATAGCGCTTCGCCGAAGTCGTTTTATAGCTTATTAAGTAAACGACGATAATAATAGTAGCTAATAATAATAGCTTAACCGCTATAATCGTTTATAGTACTAATAATAATCTCTAACTAGTTACTATAGCCCGTAACTAATACTAGATATCGTTTAATCTATATTTAATTAACGTTTAAATCGATACTCTTTTTTTTTTTCTTTCTTTTTTTCGAACGATCGTCGCTCTAGACCGTTTACCTACTATAACGAAGGACGATAAATAATACTAAAAGGTCTATATATCTAAGCTAAAGACTATTTAGAACTTCTAGTAGTAGTAGCGTACGATTCTACGCGAGTTTTAAGTCGTACGACTTAGTCGCTTTATTAAAGACGACGTTTTATAACTAACGCTACTAAATATTATATAGTTTAAGAATAAGAAGAATAATATAACGAATAAGAAGTTCTATAAGAACGCGATAGAGGAGTACAATAACTAGATAAGTAAGAACGCTAATACGCGTAGACTTATTAAGCTATTTATACCGCCGCTTCTACGCGAGTAGCTTTTAAGTATAATAACTATCTAGTATAAGTTTCTCTACGAGCGCTATAGCGATAAAGAATTTAGCTAGTAGTAGGTCTACCTCGCGAACCTTCTTTATAGTATACTATTTAACGATAGTAACCTTATCGATTTCGTTAATAGATAGACGATAGCGCTCTCGCGTTACGTTAAGATAGATATTAATATCGACGAGCGACTCTAAATTCTACTATTTATTACCGCTATTAACGTTAGTAAGTAGTACGAGCGCTAAATTAATAACGTTTACTATTATCTACGCGTTAAAGAGACGATTATCTTCGATAGTATTATTTAGAATCTTATAGATAACTAGAGGACTAAAAGTACGACGACTTATAATAAGAATAACGTTATAGCGAATATAAGTAAAGATAATAAGCCTACGAATAAGAGTAGAGATAAGAATAGCGATAGCAGCGGCGTTAAATACTATTATTATAAAGGCGCGTATATATTTACCGATTACTACTATCTATATCTAGAGAAAGCATCTAAAGGCTTTAACCCTAAATAGAAACTTATCGACGTATTTAAAGCGAAGTAGAAGAAGCTTAAGAATAAAGATAAAAAAGAAGCGAAGCTAGACGCGATAACTTAATTAGAGATAACTTAACTACCTTCGAATTCGACCCTCGAAAATCGCGCTAAAACTAGTATCGTTTAAAAGCCCTCGATTTCCTTAGCTAAAATCTCGATTTTTAGCTTCGTAGCCGTACGCGCTATTGCGTTATACGTGGAAGAAGTAGTACTCTAGAAGGTCTCTAGCTAGTACGACTTCCGCAGTCTACCTACCCATCTAAACCTTAGCGAATTCGGCTAAAATTACACATAGAGTAGGGGAATATATAGGACTAGTACCGTATAAATTTATATTATAATCGGGCCCCTTGTTGCGGTATAATTCTACTTTATAGCCTAGTAGAAGCCTCTTTTTACCCTTCTATATAGAGTTTACGCGCTCCCCGGACCTCCGAAGGTTACGTACTTAACGCCTAACCCTCTCTAAACCCCCCTAGTTCTTTCTTAAAAAGGCCCGGCCTATTAGGCACTTCGTTTACTTCTTAGAAGTAAGTAATTAAGAAAAACCCCCGCTCGCGCCCGGGTTTCTTTTATTTACGGCTTAGTTTAGACGAAACTAAAGCCGGTAATTTACTTTTAGTCTAGTCCCCTATCTTCTCTCTTATTCTTGCACGTTTTCTTTTAAGAAAAAGCTAGAAAATAGACTAAAACCCCTTCGGAACGGACTCCGGAGGCCCCGGAACCTAAATCCTAGACCCTACGCTACCCCCTCCTACTCCGTAGATAGAGTAGAAGGATATATAGATAGAGGATTCTACAATAGAACCCCTACGCACCCTAACGCCGGCGTAGAACGGGCCTTAGAACCCGTTTTTAGTTAATTCCGAGGCTACTACCGCCCGGCCTACCCTTATAGATATAAAGCGAGGCTTTACGGGAGTTTTTTCTACCCTATAAAAGGCTAGCGCACCCGTAAGAGTAGTTTCCGAAATTATCCCGTCGAGATACGCGCCGATTTCCTTTTATCTCGAGGGAAAACGGACCCGATACGAGTCTAGAAAGAGTCTATCGACCGCGCCCGAGGCTATCGAGGCCGCTATTAACTATCTTCTATAGGCCGCGCACCTCGAAGACGACCGGAAGAAGAACGGGTCTATTCTAGACCTTATTAACGTAGTCCGCGAATATATAGATAAGGGAGAAGTTAAGAATCGAGCCGCCTCGATTCTTACTACGTAAGTCCGCGTACTCGAGAAAATAGTAGAAACCCTTATAAAGACCGTACGAGTAATGGCGAAGACTTCTAATAAGTCTACGCCTTTAAATAATCCTTCGTACGAAAACGAAAAGAGGTAAAACGCCTCTTTACTTCTCTTACGCGCGAGGACTAGGCCCGAAGCTTCTCCCCCGCCTCCGCCTTCTAAAGCCCCCTTCTACGCGGAGACGGCTACGAGAGAAGAAGGCTAATAGACTACGATTTTTATTAAGAAAACCGGAACGAAAACGGCCCCGTAACCTTCGAAAAAGATTAGCCGCTAGATTATTCTTAAGTCTAATATTAAGATAAAGGACTTCTTCTCCTTCGGCCTCCGGAACGCCTTTAATAAGGCCTTTACGAAGTAGCTTAAGAGAAAGTCTCTAGTCGTAGCGTTAATTACTCTTTTACTAAAAAATAACCTCGTTATTATCTCTATCGAGACCGTATCCGCCGACTTTCTTATTAGAAATAAGGCGGTTCTTTACGTAGTCCTTCCCCTACGGGAGATAGGCGAGAATTAGACCTAGTATAAGGTCGCCGTCTACGAAATTCCTACGTGGGACTTTAGAGACTTCTCTAAAGACGAGTTCTCCTTCTTTATTAAGGAAGAGTTAGCCTAGTTTAATACCGGGTTAAAGGTAATTAGCTAGCTATACT